>JADOBO010000109.1:0-154420 GCA_016403345.1 Corylus heterophylla | reverse complement strand
GGTATATACTAAGTTGTTCTTAGAAAACATATGTTCTATAGAAATCGAAAACACACAAGGCCTAGGGCATGGGTGTATACCCTAGTTCCCTATGTTGATTAGCCCAAGAATCGGTGGATTCTTTTGTTACTTAAGTTAAACTCGGGACTGATCACCCAAATTGATCTAACTAACAAGTCCATATCACATGCACATGTTGATGCAAAATATAGGAATTCATGCAAGGTGTATTAATCAAGTTAAATAGCACAACATTCATCAAAGGCCCAATATTGAAATATTAATTTAACATAACTAGGGCTTCAATCTAGCCCTACTAAAAAATTAGCTACACATAGAGTTGATGTTAAACATCTTCATAAAAAAAGAAAAGAAAAGAAAGAATAATCCCGAGACTTGACTTGAGAGCTCCTATTCTTCTCCTTTCTCCATGCCTTCATTCTAAAGGCTTAAGAGTCATTTATAGGCTTTAGAAGTCCTTGGAAAAGTAGTAAACCCTAGGGATTTAGGGTTTCTCCATTACAATTTGGAGTTTGAAAACCCTAATATGGAAATAGGGACATTATAGCCGCCACTTTGGGATGCCTTCCCACTGGGCACTGATCGTGCTCCGCTCAATCGCAGTCGCATCGATCCCTTTTTGGCCTGCCCAACCGCCCCCGGCCTAGCTCCAGCATTTCTTTGGTATTGCGCGATCGAGTACCCGATTGATCGCATCAAGGAGCTCCAATTTTCCCATCTTCTTTTGAGCCTAAATCAACAAGTTTTACTTCACTTTCTTCCAAAAGCCTATAAAAACATCAAAAACAGAAAGGAATTAAAATTAATTAATGACAACCAAAGGATTAAAACATGTGTTAAGGGCTGAAAATATGAATATTTTAGCGCTTTTCACGATTCTAAAGCTATAGATTTGTAAAAGTTAGGATGGCGTATTTCTAACTCTTTTCATTCCTAATGGATTTAGCATGATTTATACTAAGTTTTTCTTTAGAAAAGCATATGTTCTATGGAAATCGAAAACACAAGGCCTAGGTAATGGCATATATGGTTCCCCATGTTGATTAACCCAAGAACCCCGGATTTCTTGTTACTTATGTTAAACCTGTGACTGCCATCCAAATTGATTTAACTAACTAGTCCATACCACATGCATATGTTGATCCGCACACACATATGAGGAATTCATAAAGGGTATTAATCAAAAAAGCACAACATGATCATCACAAAGGCGCCAATATTGAAATATTAAAAAACATAACTAGGGCTTCAATCAAGCCCCACTAATTAAATTAGATACACATCAAAGTTGATATTAAACATCTTCATAAAAGAAAAGAAAAGAAAAGAATAAACCCAGACTTGAACTTGAGAGCTCATATTCTTTTCCCCTCCAAGCCTGTCATTCTAAAGGCTTAGAGTCATTTATAGGCTTTAGAAGTCCTTGGAAAAGTAGTAAACCCAGGGATTTCGAGGGTTTCAATCCATTACAATTGGGAGTTGGAAAACCTAATATGGAAATAACATCTTAGCCGCCACCTTGGGTTGTTTCAAACGGGTGGTCGATCACAATGGGGTGCTCGATGCAGTCGCAACGATCCTTCTTCGCATGTGCTCGACGCCCTAGCTTAGTTCGTGGGTTTTCCCGGTACTACGCCGATCGCAGTACCCGCATTGATCGCATGTTAGGGAGTTCCAATTTTTTCCATCTTCTTTTGAGCCAAATCACCCGGGCTTTTACTTCACTTTCTTCCAAAAGCCTAAAAACATCAAAAACACAAAAAGGAATTAAAATGGCTTAATTAACTATAACCAAAGGATTAAAACACAAAGTTTAAGGGCTAAAAATATGAATATTTTAGCACTTATCACACTTAAATTACATATTGCTAGTCCCTTAGCAATACAAAACTAAAAAGAAATGGAAAAACATAAAACAAAAGATAAATCCATCTTTCGGGGATGTAATTGCATTTAGCGATGCAACAAGCCTTTTAAACCCTAGGAATTCCCTAGTGGACGAGTGAAGTCTTGCGAGGGTTTTCCATAAATGTTACCCACAAACATTATGCAAGAGTTCATGTTATTCAAAAATTAAGGTATCACTTCAAGACATGGTTTTCATTCATAAGCAAACTTAAAAGATGAACTCTATAATAAATCAACTCAAAGGCAAAGCATTACAAAGGACATGCTAAATCATCACAAGTTTGAAAATAGGTAAAGTGAACCATCACACAATTTTGAGGCTTCCAAATCTTTCCAATATGCGTGTCTCCTTATCTCGATTACGATTTCCATCAATGACACACCGGCATATTTCTTTTCTTTCCTTTTTTTTTTTTTTTTTTTTTGGTCAAAGGGGCAATGTTGGTTCCCTTTCTAATTGACCCTTTAACAAGTGTTAAGTCAATGACTCCTAAACCGATGGTTTTAGGCATTAGGTGTAATGACACACCTAAGGACTTATTAACTCGAGTCAAAAGGCCTAACCAAACCATGAAATTGATCAAATCCAAAATTTTCACCTTTGACATGAACACTCAATGCTTTGAGGCAAGAGGTCCAAGAACTCGTGAAAAGCCATCAATCATCATTTATTTACTTTTTTTTTTTCAAATATATGCCAAGTGTCATCTAATAAGTCATCCAATTTCATCCAAGATACAACAAAATGCACTTATTTCCCTAGATCATGTGCAATGTGCTTCTGATTAGATCAAACATGTGATTTTTCAACCCCTAAGCAAGTAATCAAACTAATAGATTCACTCATTAGATCATGTGTTCAAAATTTTAAGCTCATTGATGAATTCAAATCACAATTTTTTAGATCAACCTAGAATTTTAGAGAAACATGAACATGCATAATTAAAGAATTTTTTTTTTTTTTTGAAAACAAACAAACAACAAGAAAATAAAGAACATGAAATTGGGACAAAGTGTGTGAACATCTTGCCCATACCTCAAACTTAAATGACACATTGTCCCTAATGTGTCTAAGTAAAGGAAATAATGTACCCGGAAATGGTGGACATAGTCTTGGAAAGCATGGCTCGGAGCACACCCCAAACTTGAATTGAAGTACACTTGTCCCCAAAATAGTAAAACACACAAACAAGTAAAAAGGAACAAAACGAAACGAAATAAAAACAAGACAAAATAAACAATAACTATAGGATGCTTCATGCGCTCGATCGCACAAAGTTGGCTCGATCTCACTAATAGAATGCAATTAAATGACAATGGAAATCTGCGCCGATCGCAAGGTGACGATCGATCGAGTAATAATTAAAAATGTGAGAAAAGACTTGAAACACAAAAAAACACTAAAGTAAAATAAAACACAAACAAAAGAAACAAAATAAAATAAAACAAACAATAAAACAAAAGGATATGCTATGGGGTGCCTCCCATGAGCGCTAAATTTTACGCCTTCACGATCGTGGTCCTCTCGCCGCTGCCGTAGTAGATGCTCCGGGTGGTGGTAAGTTAGGATGGATCGATCAATTCTTCTAGGCAGCTAATCGCTTGTTCATGGCAACCTTATTTTCCCTAGCTTCCTTCTTTTATCGCCTAGTTCTCTCCGAAGACCATCCATTTGCTCACAACGGATCGGTATTGATGGCTCGAACATCAATTGAGGCCTCTTCATCATCTTCTCACGCCAATTGTTGGTTCATCTTCGCCATTGGCTCAACCTCATCGCCTCTTCCTTCTTTCCAAAGTGCTTGGGGCATATGGGAGTAACTCTTATTCCATTGGCGAATGCCAAATATGGGAGTGGTCGTGGACGGTTCACACCGTAGTGCCCTTGATGCCCTTTTTAGGGAGAATATATGTGATCAAGTATGGGAAAGGAAACCCCAAGAGTGTGTGGACTCGCTCCCAACATGCACTCCATTCCAAAATTTACTGATTTGATTCCAAATAATTTCGGAATGGAATACTAGGCATCCTTGTGAATGGCGAAAGGGTTTGTAGAAATTGATCTCGCTTTGAGTTTTGTGTCCCAAGGGGAAGGCATTGCGATGAAGCACCGAGTCCATGAACCATAACCTTCGCGCAACTTGGACCGCTGCTAGCATTGTGGTGGGCATCCACATAGTCCCTTGGCACATGTCTTTAATGATCTCGCACATAATATCGGGCTTGCTGGCAAGATTTGCGCCGGAGGAAGCTCATCATTGCACCGCAAGGCACGGCTATGTCGCCCTCGCATGCACAATTTGGCCTTGTACTTTTGAGGAGAAAGCGACCGTTGTCGAGTCATGGGAAAGCTTGGGGTCGACCACGACCAACTTCCGTAGACGGTAGAGGTGACCGTTTAAAGAGCTTTAAGGCCCCTTCACCTAAACTCACCGCCCATTGAGTCGCCTCATTGTGTTGGAAATCTTCTTATGGTGAAGGTGGTTTCAAACAGCAACTCCCGCTCTTCAAAAGCTGGTGGGGAGAAATAGCATTAGCTTCGGACCCTCCGAAGAGGAAGCACGTGTTCTAGGCATTTTGAACTTGGTTGGGAACTTTGGTCAAACAGGTGTTGTGCACTCCGGTTGATCCCAAAGACAACTCCAGCCTAGGATGTTCCAAACCCCCTGCAAACACACAATAATTCCAAACAGTAGGCAATATGGGTGGGTAAACACCCACACGAAAAATTGAAAAAAAATGGAGGTTGGATGAGTGTTCGGAGATATTGAGGGTTGGGTTGAAGTTGGAATGTGGTGTGGTTTTCGGTGAAGGATGGTGGTATGGTGGCCGGAAAAGGGTCTTAGATGGTGGTGGTGTAGTGGATTTGGTGAAAGCGCGTGAAAAATGGGAGGAGAATGAGTGCGAGGTGGGGAGTTGGAGAAGGTCCGATGGCGCGGGAGAAGAGATGTGGGCCATGGGAAAGTGACCTAAATAGGGCTCGTGCCCCTGTCCGAAGGCGCTGATCGATTTGGCTGATATGCAGAACAGATACGCGCCGATCGCACCTAGGTGCGTCGATCGCACTAATAGAAGGTATCGAGTCACCTTTCGGAATCGCGCTTGATCGTAGGTATCCCGCGATCGATCGAGTATCGAATGTCAAAAATTTATTTATTTATTTATTTATTTTCAAACAAAAGAAAAGTCAAAAGTCAAAACATCAAGGATAATCAAGACATATGTGAAGGAAAGAAAGTAAGATGAAAAGACAAGAGAGAAAATGTTACCGCCTCCGAGTGGCTTCGCACACGCTTGTGAGTAGATGCGCTTGCGTTTGCCGCTCAAACGCTGCCTCATCGGTGATTGTAAGACTCCTAGTGTGAAGAGCGCACTTGAGCTCTTTAGAATTGGGCTCAAGTGCTCTTGTAGGAGCAGGACCTCTTTGAACTCGTGGATCGCCACCACCGTGATTGCTGGGTTAGGTACTGTTGAGCTGGAAATTCTCCCCGCTCTCACTCACCTCCTTTGCCATCTCGACCCATTTGCACTTCCAGCTTTTGTATGGCTTTCCGCCTTTTGTATTGACATGTTTTGATCACCATGAATTGCTGTGAAGTCACCAAAGTTATGTATCATATTCTCTAGTTGGTTCATCTTTGGCTCTTGAGCTGGTTGACTTGCTTGTTGGGGCCCTTTCATCGCCCTGATTATTACTCCAAGAGAAATTTGGATGGTTACGCCATCCCGGATTGTAAGTATTGGAGTATGGGTTGTTCTGTGGGGATAATTATTTTGTCCCACAAAATTCACCCGCTTGTTCTCGCACAAGAAAATAAAGGACACTTCCGGTGTGATCTAATTGGGCACAAATAGCACATACCGGATTGGTGTGTCCTGCCAGAGGTGACATTTTATGAATACATGGCCTTGACAAGCATATCCAATTTCTTTTCTATGAGCCAACCGATTGGTTGATCCCCACCGAGATTCACTTCATACATGCCCTTGCTTTTAATTCCTATCCTTCCTCTTGAGCGAATTGCTGTGAATGCTCACTTAATGTCTCAAAAGTTCCCACTTCCTCACTACTCCTTTCCATAAGTGTTCCTAAGAGTAATCCCATCCCTTTTCAAGATCATCTAATCCTTCATAGAAAATTTGTACCGCTCCTCTTGAGGATGTTGTGATGTGGACACTTTAGAATTAAGGAATTGAAGTGATCCCATGCTTCAAAGAACAAATCTTTGTCTCGTTGTTGGAACAATTGAAGTTCCCTTCTAAGTTGCTTTGTCTTCGGGATGGGAAAACCACTTTAGAAACTTGGTGGTCAATTCTTCTTATGAATGGACTCTGCAGTAAGGAATTGTACCATAGTTTAGTGTTATCCTTCAAGGAAAAAGGAAAGAGGACTAACTCGAGTCTCTCCGAGTGAGGCCTTGAACATGTTGCAACTTTCATAAGTCAAAGAATTCCTTAAGATGCAAGTTGGGATCCTCGTGGTTGTGCTCAAGTGAGTCAATGCATTGAGGATTTGGGGAGAGATATAATAGCCGTCATCCACCTCGTTGATATGCTATGCAAAAGGGTCGATGGAGGTTTGTTGGCACATATGCCCGCTTCATTGGTCTCCTCACCCGTGGTGGATTTGCCTCTAATGGTCCTCGCCCAATTGGATTTTCTTGCAAATCTTCCATTTTAACTTCTTCTCCTTCTTTGTCTCTAGGTCGTTGTCGAATTGTCACCAATTTCGGATCGAAGGGAAAACTGCTGAAGCTTGAGATCGATTTACCTTGTATGAACTTGATTACTTCTTCGCTTAGGCAGCTTTAGTACGCCTCGTCCGAAGCTCGAACTACGCCGATCGCAGGTGCGCTTTGATCGCAGCGCGCTGATCGCACTTGGCGATTGTATTGATTGCAATCGCTGCATGCCAATCCGCAACTCAAAACAAAAACAGAAAAGTTAGGGAAAGCAAGAAATTCTTTTTGATTTTTGATAATACTAAATTAAAAATTGAAAATTGAAATAACAAAATTAAAGGAAGATAAATTTAAACAAAATTTCGCAACTTTTAACGCCCCAAAACTTGTTGTATAAAAATCTACCTAAATTAATAGGCAAATATTTGCACGCTTTACCGAAAAGTGCACAAGGTCGCATAGTAGTATATGGCGCAAGTACAGGATCATTCACACGAGGATTGCTGAATTTCCGCTAAAAGTAAATTCCTAAGTAAAAACAAAATAAAGATTGATTGTTGAAGTGATGATAATAAAGGGTAAGGCTTTGATATCCACCACTAATTATATTTAGCTAATATAACAATATGTCAATGCTTTGATCGAAAGTTATACATATCTAATGTTTATCAATGATGTACAAATTTAATTGTACTGCATAAGCACATGAGTCGTGTACAATATAGTGTGTGTGCAAGTGAGAGGTCGATCCATTGTGGAATTGTGTTTGTGAAATTTAATTTTTATCTAAATCAATTATATCTTAACCTAGTTCCAAATGATTTTGATTTTGAAAATAAGCTAACATAAACTAAATAAAATAAAAATAATCAAAAGATAAACGACTAAGGTTTTAGAATTCACCTCACCAAATCAAAGCATGCATTCTTATGTTTTCATTCATGCATCCGACAAACAATTAAACCCTATATATGTTCTATTGTTTTTATAAACCAATTGAATCATTCGATGAATCCATCTCTATTACAAATCACAACTAATATCCAATTGAGATCAAATCATCCATTGTATCCAGAAATCACAATGGATATAAGTCTCAATCAAATCATTCGATGTATCCGTTGGATGAAACACAACTAATATCCAACATTTTTACGATTTATAAACAACAATCAATCACAATTTTGTCACACAATTGAACTAAATGAACATACATTACATTAAACTATTTGATTTGTATGAACTAAACATAAAAATATAAAACTAATCAATGGTGAGGCTTCATCTTCAACCTTAGTTGAAGAATTAGCCTCTCATGACAAAAGAAATCATAAAGAAACTAAATTACTTCATTAAAATTAAAAACTTACAAAAGAATCCGAGTTCCAAGCTACAAAAACCCGTAAAACACGGAGCATCACTTAACGTACGGGCGCCCCGCCTGCTTCGCCTGATCCCCTTCAATTGTGAGGCTTAGAGATCTATTTAAAGGGCTTAGGAGAGTCCTAGAAGCCCTAGTAATCCTAGGAATTTCGAAGATTTAAGTCCAAGCCCAATTAGGTTAAAGAAAACCTAAGCCCAAATCGGAATAGGATTCGCCCAGAATTATGGTCCTATCTTGCGGCATGATTTATTTCTGCGGCGCTCCGAATTGGGAAAATTCTATTTCACAATGAATTGTAGTAGTTTGAGTTAGCTTTCCAATGCCGCTTGAATCACCTCAATCGGATATCTGAGATGAAAGTTATGGTCAAAATACCGAGACGTATTCAGAATCCAATTTTGCATCCAATCCGATTTGACTTCAAATTGAGAAATTCCGAATTAATTCTTTCCTTTATTTGATTAAACTTTAACCATGATTGGTTAAGCTTAACCATATCCTCTAGGTCTTCCCAATTTGCCCCTTTAAGCTTGGAATTTTTCCAGAAATGCTTTCTTTTCTTCCAAAAGCCTATAAAACAAAGAAAATACAAAAAGGCAAGAAATGTCCTAATTAACCAAAACCAAAGGATTAAAACATGCAAGTTAAGGGCTGAAAATATAAATATTTTAGCACTTATCACACCCCCAAACTTACATATTGCTAGTCCCTTAGCAATACAAAACTAAAAACAAGAATGGAAAAACAGAAAACAAAAGATAAATCCATCTTTCGTGGGATATACGATTGCATTTAGCGATGCAACAAGCCTTTAAACCCCTAGGTATCCCTAGAGGACGAGTGAAGTCTCGTGAGGGTTTAACAGGAATGATACCCACAAACATTTATGCACTATGTTATTTCATAAACAAGGACTTCCACACAAACACATGGTTTTTAATATCATGAGTAGGTTTATCATAATGAACACCACAATCACATCATCAAGATAAGCACAAATCATTCAACTCAAAGATGGAAATTTGAGACAACACATGTTCCAATAAGTGCAATGTAAGACTAACATAAAATCCGAGGCTTCAATTTATTCTCAAACTTGGGTGTACTTTAGTTGTGATAGGAATTTGCTCGGATGAAACAACCAAGGCTTAATTTTTTTTTTTTTTTTTTTTTTTTTTTTTTTGTATAGGTCAGGCAATGCTTAGCTTCCTTAAACTTTCTAATTGACCCATGTAACGAGTGTTGGGCCAGAGACTCCCAAACCAAATGGTTTTAGGCACTGGATGTAGAAACATCCCTAAGCGCTTAATTACTCAAGTCAACTAGGCTACGGCCAAACTAGCCATACAACCAACCAAGTTAGGTTTCTCATCTTTTACGCAACACTCAATGCTTTGTGAGGCATGAGGTCCGGTTACTCAATGAGAAGCTCAAACTGATTTGAATTTTTTTTTTTTTTTTTTTTTTTTTTTTTTTGCCATGGTTTCATCACACTTAATCCGACCTATCTCAAAATATACCCTAATCAAGTCAAATATTATACCTCACCGATTCTCAGCTAGTGTGCTCGTGGTGATAAACTCGAACATGTGAAATCTCTCTAATCCAACAATGAGTCAAAAGACTCAGATTCCTACTGACATGCTGTGTTCAAAATGCTAAACAGACCAATGACATGCAAACCACAGAATAGGTGTTATCCTTGCTTAATCAATAACATAGCACAATTTTTTTTTTTTTTTTTTTTTTTTTTTAAACAAAACAAATAGATAAAAACAAACAAAAGACACAAACAAACAAAAGACAATGTGTTTGTCCACACCCCAAACTTAAATGACACATTGTCCCCAATGTAGCAAGAGACACAATACCGTAGGATGCGAAACTCGAGTGTGCAAAGGCTGCAGGCCCCCTAAACTTGAACACCAAAACACCTGTCAAAATCTAGCAGCAATATTTTCTCATAGAAACAAATATCAAAAGATTAATTGCTGATAGAAATAAAAAGAAAATGACACAAAATGAAATGACAAAAGGAAAAGAAATCAAAATAAAGTATGGAAAATAAAAAGAAAGAAAGAATACCACACTTTCTCGATCATTTGGGTGTCCAACCAATCCCTTTCATCCTTTCTTCTCAAGAATTTGATATCCCTCCTGAAGGATGTTTTGCCATCTTAGGTAGCCTAGTTGCTTGCTTCTGAAGATCTTCTTAGGAACATGGTTCCTAGATTTGTGACCTTGTGTGCATAGATCCTTGAGAATTTTAGCATGAGACGGCTCTTTGAGACATTGAAGAACCAAGGTTGGGGTTCATGAATTGTCTCAAGAGGGATTTTGATGAAGGAGTGAGCTTCAAGACTCACTCCCTTGTCACCGGGACAGATTTGGAGTTGATGGGGCTCAATGTGATCAACCCGCCCTCTTTTTCTTTCTCCTCATGGTTACCCACAATGAAAGGCTTAGCTGCTAATGAGGGTGAGTTAGGGAATGATATCTCGTGGTTTCCATTTTCAATTCGCATCTTAGGAGTGGAGTCCAATAAGGCATCGCCTGCTCAAGTAACTTGTCAAGGTCTAGGTCACATCCAAATTGAGCAAAGCACTTTCCCAATGGGTCCTCTAGACTTGTCTCATCAACACCTCTCAACAATTTTCTCTCCTAATTGGGGTGGTGGCTTTGACATGCTCATGATAAGGATTGCTAGAATCATCCTCATCAATCATGTAGTGCCTTTCACCATCAACCGACTTTGAAGCTCTTCTTCCTCTATTCTAGTGAGTTCAAAGAACTAAATAACCAAGCTGTCCATCCAACTTTTCAATTGCTTGAGTGTTGGCCATGGTCTGCATTCTTCACTTCATTTATGGCTTGGGAGTTGACCATGGTGGCATTTTTTAAGCTCTTGCAAGGTTTGGCCATTAGACTCGTATGAACTCTTTGAGGGTGTTTTCCAATGATAAATCTTGTGGAGGATAATTGGGGTGAAGGGGTAGAGGATTGGTTGTCGAATCGCGGATATTCAGATGGTGCGCTTCATCAAATTGGGAGCATAATTTCCGTAGCATTAGCTTGCCACGAGAAATTAGAATGGTTGCTCCAATCAAGGGTGTAGCAATTGAAATTTGTTTCAGACTCAAACCGAGAAATTGGTGTTCATCCGCTCATGTGAAAATTGGAAAATTGTCCCCAAGATGGACAATTGTCCGAACTATGATAAGGGTTAGAGCAAGATGAACATGGTCCATGTGTGAAAATGATGAGGATGGTTGGAAAAAGCGGGTGTCCTACAACTAAGGGTAGCATTAAAATTACCTAAAGGAAAATTCATGCTTATCCTCACTCTTTAAACAAAGCACACTTCCACATGAAACATTAACCAAAATTTTTTTTTTTGATTTTTTTTTGGTTTTTTTTTTAAAAAATAAAATAAACAAAAATACCAAAAATTAAAATTACAAAAATCAAAACAAAACTCACAAAACGGACCAAACATAAGTTTGGCAAAATTCAACAATGCCCGTCTGCTGGTGTAGTTCGAAGGTGCACTCTAGCGCAAGTGATGCGATTGAGCGCGACATGGGCGTAGGTGCGCCGCGCGCACTCACGAAGTGTTGAGCGCAGCACGCGGGATGCTTGCTGCGTTAGGCCCGAATGCGCCGAGTGTAGGTGTGATGCGATCAAGCACTTTGGCAGGACTAGTTCTTCGGCAGAGCCGCAATAGAAACAACAAAACAAACAACTTTTTTCTTTCTTATTTTTTTATTTTTATTAGTAACTATAAACAGAAACAAATAAAAAAATAAAAATAAAAGGCAACAAACTGTAAAAGAAAATAACTAGTAGAAAATAAAATCAATTTAAACAAAAATCAATTTTCACAAATAAACAAATCCCAAGAACGCGCCAAAATTTGATGTACAAATTTAATTGTACTGCAAGCACGCAGTCGTGTGCAATATAGTGTGTGTGCAAGTGCAGGTCGATCCACAGGGAATTGTGTTTGTGAAATTTAATTTTTATCTAAATCAATTATATCTTAACCTAGTTCCAAATGATTTTGATTTTGAAAATAAACTAACATAAACTAAATAAAATAAAAATAATCAAAAGATAAACGACTAAGGTTTTAGAATTCACTCACCAAATCAAAGCATGCATTCTTATGTTTTCATTCATGCATCCGACAAACAATTAAACCCTATATATGTTCTATTGTTTTTTTATAAACCAATTGAATCATTCGATGAATCCATCTCTATTACAAATCACAACGAATATCCAATTGAGATCAAATCATCCATTGTATCCGTAAATCACAATGGATATAAGTCTCAATCAAATCATTCGATGTATCCGTTAGATGAAACACAACGAATATCCAACATTTTTACGATTTATAAACAACAATCAATCACAATTTTGTCACACAATTGAACTGAAACGAACATACATTACATTAAACGACGGATTTGTATGAACGAAACATAAAAATATAAAACTAATCAATGGTGAGGCTTCATCTTCAACCTTAGTTGAAGAATTAGCCTCTCATGACAAAAGAAATCATAAAGAAACTAAATTACTTCATTAAAATTAAAAACTTACAAAAGAATTCGAGTTCCAAGCTACAAAACCCGTAAAACACGGAAAGCAACCAAGAACGGCGCCCGCGCTGCCTTCGCCTGATCCCCTCAATTGTGAGGCTTAGAGGTCTATTTATAGGGCTTAGGAGAGTCCTAGAAGCCCTAGTAATCCTAGGAATTTCGGAGATTTAAGTCCAAGCCCAATTAGGTTAAAGAAAACCTAAGCCCAAATCGGAATAGGATTCGCCCAGAATTGCGGTCCTATCTTGCGGCATGATTTTGGCCTTGCGGCGCTCCGAATTGGGAAAATTCTATTTCACAATGAATTGTAGTAGTTTGAGTTAGCTTTCCAATGCCGCTTGAATCACCTCAATCGGATATCTGAGATGAAAGTTATGGTCAAAATACCGAGACGTATTCAGAATCCAATTTTGCATCCAATCCGATTTGACTTCAAATTGAGAAATTCCGAATTAATTCTTTCCTTTATTTGATTAAACTTTAACCATGATTGGTTGCTTAACCATATCCTCTAGGTCTTCCCAATTTGCCCCTTTAAGCTTGGAATTTTTCCAGAAATGCTTTCTTTTCTTCCAAAAGCCTATAAAACAAAGAAAATACAAAAAGGCAGTAAAATGTCCTAATTAACCAAAACCAAAGGATTAAAACATGCAAGTTAAGGGCTGAAAATATAAATATTTTAGCACTTATCAATCAACCTTAGGGCATGGCGTATACTCCTAAAGCTATAGATTTTCTTAAGCAACAAGTTAGGCATGGCGGATACTCTAACTCCTTTCATTCCTAAGGGATTTAGCATGATTTATACTAAGTTGTTCCTTAGAAAAGCATATGTTCTATGGAAATCGACAAACACACGAGGCCTAGGGCATGGCATATACCCTGGTTCCCCATGTTGATTAACCCAAGAACTCAGCGTGGATTTCTCTTGTTACTTATGTTAAACCAAGGACTCGGCCATCCAAATTGATTTAACTAACTAGTCCATACCACATGCATATGTTGATCAAGCACACACATATGAGGAATTCATGTAAGCAGGTATTAATCAAGTTAAATAGCACAACAAGATCATCACAAAGGTGCCAACATTGAAATATTAACAAAACATAACTAGGGTTTCAATCAAGCCCCACTAATTAAATTAGCTACACATAATATTGATATTAAATATCTTCATAAAGGAAAAGAAAATAAAATAAAAGAATAAACCCCAGACTTGAACTTGAGAGCTCCTATTCTTCTCCCTTCTCCAAGCCTATCTATTCTAAAGGCTTAGGAGTCAATTTATAGGCTTTAGAAGTCCTTGGAAAAGTAGTAAACCCTAGGGATTTCGTAGGGTTTCAATCCTATTACAATTGGAAGTTGGAAAACCCTAATATGGACATAGGGACATCTTAGCCGCCATCTTGGGTTGTCTCTCAAGACGAGTGCGATCGATCGCAACCTCGTGCGCCGATCGCAGGTCTGTGATCGATCCTTCTTCAGGGATGCGCTCGATTGCTCCTAGCTTAGTTCGTGCAGTGTTTTCTTTAGTACTGCGGTCGATCGTAGGTACCCTGCGATTGATCGTAGTGTCAGGGAGTTCCAATTTTTCTCATCTTCCCTCTTTGAGCCCAAATCACCCGCTTTGCTTCACTTTCTTCCAAAAGCCTGTAAAAACATCAAAAACACAAAAATGAATTAAAATGGCCTAATTAACTATAACCAAAGGATTAAAACACGCAAGTTTAAGGGCTGAAAATATGAATATTTTAGCACTTATCACATGACTTTTTGAATAATAGGGTTTTTGATTCTTCTATTAATGAAACTTTCATTACTTTATTCTATAAGATTAAGAATCCCACCAGATCATCGAGTATAGCCAATCAGCCTGTGCAATGTTATTTACAAGTTGATTGCCAAGGTTCTCGCGAATAGATTGAAGAAGGTTTTGTCCCATATCGTTTCCCCCAATCAAAGTGATTTCATCCCAGGGAGACTCATAACGGATAATATTTTGGTGGCATTCAAGGAACTTCGTACGATTGATACCCTGATGAAGAGGAGGAAGGGATTTATGGCACTTAAGCTTGAAATGAGCAAGGCATACGATCGAGTTGAACGGGACTTCTTGGAGTGTATTATGCTTGGATTTTCGGGTGATGGGTTAACTTATTGATGACTTGTTGGTGTATGGTCTCTTACTCAATCCTAATTAATGGGCAACTGAATGAAAAGATTACCCCATCTAGAGAGATCGACAAGGAGACCCGCTATCTCCTTATTTCTTCATTTTATGTGCCAAGGCCTAAGTACATTACTTTGAAGGGCGGAGGGACAAGATAGAATATCGTGGCTGCCCATAACAAAGAGAGGAACTAAAATCAACCATTTATTTTTTACAATGATAGCTCGCTCTTGCAGAGCCAATATTGTGGAATGGGTGCGAATTCAAGAGGTGCAAGAGAAGTATGAAAAGGCATCGGGTAGAAATTGGACCGTGAGAAGGCTTCCATTTTCTTCAGCCTGAACACAAAGATGGAGGTTAAGACACTCATCATGGCCGTTCAAGGGTGAGTCTCACAATGAGGCATGAGAAATATTTAGGCTTGCCAAACCTTAATTGGGAGGTTGAGCGTGAGCTCCTTTATAGCACTAAAGGGAAAGATATGGGAGATAATGAATGGGTGGAAGGAAATTTTCTAGTCTCAAGGGAAAGGAATCTCTTGAAGGCTATAGTTCAAAGCGATTCCCAATTACACGAGGAGTGTTTGCCTATTACCAAAAGGATTATGTTGGGATATAAGCTCGATGATGTCTAAATTCTAGTGGGGACATAAAGAGAATGTCTCTGACATTGTGGATGAGTTTGAGTAGAATGGGCAGGGCAAAGGAGAAGGGTGGCTTAGGTTTAAAGACCTTGAGATGTTTAATCTATCCCTTCGGCAAAACAAGGTTGAGACTCTTCAAAACCCAATAGACTAGCCGTAACAATCTTCCGTGAAAATACTACCCAAATGGAACGTTTCTTGAATCGAACTTAGGAGTAGGCCTTCTTACGCTTGGAGGAGTATATGGAAAGCCAAGTCTTTTCTCCATGAGGGACTAGTGTGGAGAGGGCAATGGCCAGTCCTTTTGCATTTGGGATGACAAGTGGTTACCCAAACTTGTGGTGCTCAAGCCCAAGCTCATGGGCGAGTTCTAGAAAGAGATGCGAGGTGAATGAGCTCTTAGACCTTGAATCCAATTGGTGGAACACGGATTTGGTGCAAAATGTTTTAATGAAGATGATGCAAGAGAAATCTAAGGCATGGCGGTGTGTCCACGGACAGGCGTGACCAAATAGTATAGGCAGTGCTAAAAATGGGAAATTCTCTGTGCATAGTGCATACCACATGGCGAAAGAGCAAGGTTTGAGGGACGAAGGAGTTTCTCCAACCCATAGGTGATGGAATCACTATGGAAGGAGATTTGGAACATCAAAGGGGCAAGGGTGGTCAAGACTTTCTTATGGTAGGCCTGTAAGGACACTTTACCAATGAAGGAGAGATTACTCTAACGACATATTACAACAAATCCTCTATGTCCTATTCGTGATATGGAAACTAAAACTCTAGGACACATTCTTGGAGGTGTCCAGTCAAGAAAGGATGTGTGGATAGAATGTGCTCCTAGATCTAGAAGAGCACAACCGATGATGTTGACTTCATCCATATCATTGAGAAGTTGCTAGAGAGACTTGATGTGAACCAAATGCACCTTGTGGCTACAAAGAACTAGGCAAATATGGTTGAGGAGGAACATGGTCATCTTTGGCGGTGATTTTCTGACCCATCGTCCTCCTTCGACGAGCCACGAAACAAGTTGATGCATGTGTTAAAGCATCACAAAGGAAGAATGGAAGGGAAGAGATCCCCATGCCATCTCCCACGTAGTATGGCGTAAACCTTGTCCTAGGTGAATAAAAATTAACTGGGACGCAACTTTTGACATCTACCAGAATATGATGGGTTTAGGAGTCATAGTATGCGACCATGAAGGGAGTCCATGAGCAATGCTCTGTGCCAGCAAGGGACATATGTCTGACCCGACTATGGTTGAGACGTTATCAGCGTGGAAAGCGTGGACCTTGCAATGTAACTAGGTCTTCGTAGCATTATACTGGAAGGGGATGCGATGACGATAGTCCAAGCCTTGACGAGGGAGGAAGATTGCTGGAGCCTACATGGACAAGTGGTGAATGATGCCAAGGGCCAAATTGCAAAAGCTTCCAGGAGTGGGAGGTGCAGCATGTTAGTCGAAATGTAAATGGAGGTGCGAATTGCTTAGCAAAAATGGCATTGCGTCTGGGTGAGGACAGGTTGTGGAGGGAAGACTTCCCTTTACGTATGCATGAGCTGTAACCGGTTGTTTGTTGCTTTCGCATTTATTGAATGATTAGAACCAATTCAACAAAAAAGAAAAAAAGAAAAGAAAAGAAAAGAAATCATTTCACTGCTATTAAACATATATGCACCCAATAGTGAAACTGTTAGAAAGTTTTGGCCTATTTTACAATGCTGGTAACCCTAAAACTAATTAAAATTTTAAGTTTTGGTTCTTAGGGAGGTAGCGCTATTCTTTTTAGTGCATTTAATAGTTTTTTCTTTAGTGGTGTGGCTTATTGTTGTCAAGGCTTTGACAGTTATCATCAACAGGTGGTGGTTCAATGGCTCAAAGAAGTTCTCAAGTGGTCAAGGCATGTACTAGGGTGTGGGTTCGGATCTCCACAATGGAGAATTCCCACATATGCCTGATTAGTATTAGCCACCTTGGATTTCTGTTGATGCCCTGATGGGGCTGGGTCAGGCTATGCCTGCAGTCGGACTTGAGAGAGCGCCTGCAGTTCACACCGTCTAGGCCCTTCCTGTATGGCTCCCAACAGGTAGGTGCTACTATAGTTACGCCTAGGTAGGATAGCCACAATTGATCTCCCCGGACTACCATTTTTTTATTTATAAAAAAAAAAAAAAAAAAAAAAAAGAGAGAGCCTTTGATAGTTCTTTTGAAAGAGTACATTATCATCTAATTTTTTTTCTTAAAAAAAATTATGTACAAAATTGGTATGAGAAAAGAAACAGAAAAAAATTATAAATAATAATAATGAAAAAATTAAAAAGAAAGGTTATAGAAAGATGTATTAAATTTAAAGATCTCTTGTTTTTATGTGTGGCGATGGTTGGGTGGATCAAATTGAACAAACATTAAGGGAAAAGGCTACATACCTCTATCAAACTACCATTCAATTGATAATGTCCGTCTCAAACTTTTAATTGAGACAATATCCTCCCAAACTACCAAAAATTGTCAATATATTTCCAATCACAAAAACACATAAAAAAAAAAATACTAAAATAAATTTTTTAAAAAGAAAATCAAGGTGTGGATATTTATTTTTCTTTTCTTTTTTTTTTTTTTTTGCTTAAAGAAAAAAATCATTTTTTATTTTTCAATGGAGAAGTTACAGTTTACCCTTGAAGTGCACCATTTTTTTATTATATCTTCAATGTTTAAAAATTGACAATGTACCCCAACAAAGTTTTTTTTTTTTTCATTTTTTTTTTTTTAGAAAAAGAGAAAAATAAGGACATTTCAGGCTTTTCATATCCTTAAAACTCACATGTAACACACATGGGCTGCCTATTGTAAACAGTCGGCACTAATAAACACCTTTCATGTAGTGGTTCTGTTGCTCTTCACCTTTCAAACGCACAACATAGCTCGGCATCGCATATAGATTTAGTGTTTTCGTCTTACTGAATATGCTAACGAAACATAAACTTAATTTCCTCTTTCATAATTTCGTGATAGACCATTGAGTACTTCACATAATTCCGAGTAAATACTTACAAGCCACCATAACAAATTAAAAATAAAATAAAATAAAATAAAAGGTTACAAGCCACCATAAAAAAAAAAAAAAAAAATTAGTTCCAACATATATAAAACGTAGCATTATATGAGTAATACCTAAAAACAACTTATCAGCACACGTCTCTATAACAAAAACATTAATTCTTTGAAATACGAGAAGTCATGAGCGTTGATCATATACAACATAGAGATATAAGAAAATACCCCTGTACGCATACAATCACATAAATAATAAAAGAGAAACTTTATTTAACTTCTTGAATTTTTATCGCTTACAATTACCTTCTTTAAAGTTTAAAACTTTCAATTTAGTATATTCAAATCTAAAAGCTTGCAATATTGTTACTCATCCATTCGGATTTTCTGTTAAATCCTAATGGAGGCCTTAGAAATTTTCAAAATAGTACTCTTTTATTTATTAGAAAAGAAAAATGATTTCATTATACGGCATTTTGTAATTTTACAAATTTTACATGAGTACAAAGGTCCTTTCACTCATTTGTCATGCTAGCGCTTGAATTCTCTCCTTTGCGGTCTAAAAGTTCGATATACTAAATTAAGTGTTTTTGAACTTTAAAAGGTAATGCAAAAGCTAAGAAAATTGAGAATGATTAGTAAAGTTTTTCTGTTAAAAAATATTCAAATATTTAAAGGGATCCAATGAATTTTCTACTGCAGTAAGAACAACGCCTAGAGGTTGAGGGGGTATTTGCCCCTCTCGACCCTCTCCATTGGTACACATACCATTTATCTTTATTAATTGTTTTGATCACTTCCAATGAATATGCTCAAAAAATCTTAGTATTATATCTTAGTAAAAGATTTGGTACCCTAATATTTCTCATATATTTATACGTACCATGTAATCTTGCAAAACCTGCATTGTGGATTTTCTCTTAAGCACACCTTTTGCATATATCTACGTGCACCAATTTTGATTTATCTTAGGCCAAAGTGTCACCTTCTGTAGGCCAAAACAATAATAACAAATAGTGCAGCAAAAGAACAATTAGAAACACACATGTAAACACACAGACAAAAAAAAAAAAAAAGGACAAAATTTTACTTGCTGCACATATGAATAGGTCATGAGATAAATTAGTTCATCCAACATCTTAGAATGCATCCAAGTGCCATGATTTTTCTCCACAAGTTGTAATTAATACATTTGGGTTTTTTCTTTTGCATTTTTAAACAAAATCTTTCAAAGGCCATTCTATTGGTGTTGACGTGACATCATATATGTAACGTAATTCATCGAATGTTTTAATGAAATTTGACTCTAAGAATTATTATTATTATTATTTTTTTGGCATATCACAATGATCTCTAAGTTCACTTTCATACCACATGGTGTGATTTGTTATTTATGCCAACCACATGATCTGATTTTGTATCTATCCCTATTTTTATCGTTAAATCACCACTTTTCCATATGCTTAAGTTGAAATGAAGAGATAAATTTAATCACTTAGGCTTCGTATTTCTGACGTAAAATGATTTTCTTTAGAAAATATTTCGTGGAAGTCATTTTTCTTGAAAATGTTTTCCTCTGAAAATATTTTAAGGTGTTTACCTCCACAAGACGGAAAATCATTTATTTTTAATATTTTCATTTAATTATATTAATATAAAATAATTTATGTTTGTTAAAATTTGACAAAAACAATCAACCTATCTAAGAATATTTTGGAATTTTCATTTTTTAGAAAAAATAGAAAATAGAAAATAGAAAATAGAAAACGATTCGTAAAGTACAAGATCTAAAATGTCCATGCATCTAGGTTAAATTGAACTTCAATACATCAATATTATGAATATTCCACATCTAGGAAGATTGATATATATGAAAGGGCAAGTAAGTTACTTTCATCTTGCTTGAAACAAAAAAAAATTACCATGAATTCTAAAATTCAACCACAAATATTACAATATTTTGGCCAAAGAACTACCATCCAAGTTAATTAGTATCTTACTACATATCAATAATACGCAAATTCTAATTTCTATGGTTTTTGAAGATGTTGTCCAGCCAAAACTTTCTAAGCTTAGCATTCTTTACCAGAAATCCTCTTGCTACCTTCTCATCTCCATTCAAATGGTCGAATCCATCTACAAACAACATAAAAATGGAGTCAGTTCAGCAACCAAGTGCTTTAAGGATGGACTTAAAGCCATCCCTTTCTAAGCAATCGAAGCAGTTCAGCCTTAAAAAAACAAAAATAAAAAGCATATCACAACATTAGACAGAAAATAAAGTATTGAAAAAAGAAAAAGGAAAAGAAAATAGAAGAAACAAGAAAAGAAAATAAAGGCATCTCTTTCAGCACATAACTCAAGCAATTTTTAGAATAGAAATACATGCATACAAATTATTTAATTTTATTCAAAGGAAGGCAGGAACTAAAAATCTGATACTGAAGTGTATTAAACATCAAAACATATCACTCATTGCATCACTTCAGCAACGATAGAATAAAAAACTAGCCATCCAGCACACATGAACAGGAATAAGAACTAATTATAAGATAAAAGGCATAAACCGAGATATCAAACAATTAAGAAATGAAAATATATGCTTATAATAAAAATAAGATAATTGGAGTGAATTACAACACTCAAACATAGAAAAAAACAAATGCATAAAACATACCATTCTTCATTGCATCGCTGCGCGCACTTGGCCAATGACAGCTGCTGCTGCTGCTTGTCACTTCGGTCCATGGAGAGCAAGAAAATCCAGAGAGAAAAATGGTAAAAGAGAGAAAAAGAGGATAGAGGTGGTGGTGGTGAGGTTGAGGGAGTGAACTGGGAGAGAGAGAAAGAGAGAGACAAAGACAGAGACCCAATTGGTGATGTTGCTGTTGGTGAACTTCTTCTTTGGCCATTTTCGTCAAACAGTTGGTGTTCAAAGCCATGGATTGCAATTGTCCAAAGTAACTAGGCCTCTCTTGTGGGTCATACTCCCCTCTTTTTAAGGCTTTGATATCACAATTAAAATGTTCATAATCTTCCATGGCAATGAAGATTTGCGGTAGACAATAATGATGGGTGTGTGCAACATACATTGACGTTCATAGCCAAATTCAACCACAAACAGAGCTAAGGCATTTATTCTTTACTCTCTTCCCATAATCGCATCCCATATTCTCTTCGCCGCCAGTCAGAGCAATTCAAGGCAAAAGCAAGAAAAACAACAGCTACCAATCAAAACTTCAAAAATTAAACACCAAAACAACTCTAGAAGTTCTCATTTTCCAAAATCCACACCATTGACCCGAAACCCAATCCGTCCGAACTGATCGATACGAGTAAAACACATTCGATGATCTGAAATTTTCTTTTCTAGATCGAAAAGCTTCAGACAAACAGAAAAATCTTTAGAAAAATTTTATCTTGAAAAGCTTTAGAAAAAATCGCAGATCTGATACATTAATAGGAAAGAAACCAAAATCAAAATGCTCCATGAATTCCAGTCGTCCAACAGAGAAAGAAACCAAAATCAAAATGCTCCATGAATTGCTCCATACATACAATTCAACAAAGAAAGAGAGAGATGAGAGTAGCTGCTTTGGATTTGAAGAGTGAAGCTCGGCCGAGAGAGAGAGGAGCTGTGCAGCCTGTGTGTGTTGAGCGTGAAGGTGAAGGAGAAGTTGCAGTGCGTGAAGGTGAAGAGAAATCGTCGGGTTTTTTTGTTTTTTTCTAATCGAAGAGCGCCGAGTTGAGAGCAGGGAAAATGGTTTAACAAATTAAAATCATAAACCATTTTCCTGAAAATGTAAAGGTTTTTTTGGTCAAACAGAAAATGATTTCGGTTTGACCATTATTTTACGTCGTAGTAAACACCGTAAATTACAAAAATTATTTTCTGGAAACCATTTTATGTCGAAGTAAACGGAGCCTTAATTATTACTTTAACATTCACCCTCATGTACGGGCTCAAACTCCCTTTTAATAAGTGAGGCCCAACACATGCAATATTTTATTTAAATAGAGGGTAATTTGACGGAGTCAAGATTCAATTCCAAAACCTTTTTAATACCATGTTAAACCACTGGTTGTCTCAAAAGCTTAAACTTATGAAAAAAGTGGTTATTTAACACTTATACCGCACGAGCCATTAAAATCCAACCAAATACATAACTTAGAAAGTAAAATAAACAGGATAGATTTGTTTGGTTATAAAACAGTGCACCAAACAGAAAATACAGCACGAGCATATCGTACAAACTAAAATAAACAGGATAGATTTGTTTGGTAATACAACAGTGCACCAAAACAGCATATACAGCACATGGATAATACGATCAATATCAATTGGCAGGCGGAGGAACCACTTGAAGTAATTCCGTTATAGCACGAACGTTTCCAAACATAACGTTTAACTCTCGATCCATTTCTGCCAAATGCGCCATCAACTGTTCACGCGTAAGCGTTGTTGCTACATTCAATAACAAATTAAGTTTAGCGTCATTTCTTTAGACAGTAAACATGACATATATATTGTAATAAAGATAAGACATTTAAATCCAACCAAATACATAACATAGAAACTAAAATAAACAGGATAGATTTGTTTGGTTAATTATAAAACAGTGCACCAAGCTGCAAATATTACAGCACAAGTAGTATAATTAATTCAATCTTCCAATTCTAATCCTCATCAGTGGTTGGTACCCATTGCATTTGGAGCCGATGCATGATGCAATGCCGCCACATTGTTAGTGAGTTTACCCATCTTAGTTTGCATGCTTGGCAACCAAGCATTTATCGCTCGAGCCTTTCGTTCCAAACGCACCCTCAACTCCGCTGGTACAACATTCAATAACAAATTAATGTTAGCGTCATTTCTTTAGACTCACACCTTAAATGACATATCATAACAATTTATTGGCCAGATGATACATACACGAAAATTTGATGATATACGCAAACACAAGCACACATATCCGAAGTCTCAATATGACAAATTAATAGCTGATGATTGGAAGGAAAAACCTCTGTTACCTAATGGTGGATCATGAATGGGCTTCTGAGGTCGAGGCATTTTGCCCTACAAGAATCAGTAAGCCTGATTAATTAGTCTAACAAAAACGCCCAACATCACGTACGATCGATCGAATGGTATGCACCAAAGAATGCTCAACAAGTCAATGATATCTCTATAAATAAGTACATATATCAGCCAGTGAGGAGCTATATAGTCATCAATACATTAACTACGATTATATAGTTTATAAAATTAGACTATAATAAATAATGTCTATATACTCATCAACACATTTACTTCAAAGAATAATCCAAATATAAACATTTACAAAGATAATTTGATCACTTTAATGTAAATTGAGAAAATAAATACATATAAAAGGTTCATAACATATTTCAAAAATTTCTAGAAGTTCGATGGATGCGTTCCTTAATTTCTTTAAAACATTAATATAATATATCTAGTTTACTTTTCTTTTCTTTTTTTCATAGTCGTCGTTCTCAATTATTAATATTCGTGTATAGAAAAATATTAAAAATAAAAATAAAATTTTATTGTGATTTTGTGGAGATTTTTTAAAAAAGTTAAATACTTTTTTAGTGGCATCATCCAAATAAGAAAAATATTTTAATATGAGGTTGTTGTGGCTTTGGGAAACGTATACTAGTACTGCTATTTCACTTATTTGTGTTTTCAGTTTTTTAATTGTCTCTATTTAATGATGAGTAATGCTGTACACTCTGTTACAATTCCCACTTCAAGAGGGGGCCACGAATAAACCACATTTTCTTTGTGGATGACAGTTTGTGTTGGGTTATGTTTTGGCTCATTCGGTTTATGTAAAGTTGGTGAAAATGAAGCATCTTAACATGTCCAGAAAACAAATTCTAGAAGGCAGGTCCGACTCTCGCCGTGTCCGACCCAATTTCGAGAGAATATCTATTGAAGGGCATGTCCGACCGCCAAGCGGGTCCGACCCAAAACCAGCAAGTCTATTTTGAAGGGCGTGTCCGACCGCCGAAGCCGGGTCCGGACTGATTTCAGAAATTGCATTTTGATGAAGAGGTCCGACTCGAAGCCGTGTCCGACCCAATTTCCGAAAGCCTCGATCTTTATGAGATGTCCGGACACAAGTGTTGGAGGTCCGACATCGCTAGGTTACGCATATGTAACCCTAGCCATGTCCGACTCTTGATTAGCCCCGTCCGGACATGGTCGCTTTATTTTGTTTTATTTTCTATTTAAGCACGATTTTGCTACATTTATATGTACGTATTTTGGAGAGCAAAATCGAGAGCTTAGAGAGAGATATTGTTCTAGCTTATTTGAGAAGGGATTAAATACGTGAAGCCAATCGGAGTTCCGTGAAAGGAAATCTTATAGAAGAATTGTGCCGATGTTCGGAAAGGGCTATCATGGTAGAAGTCAAGTGGGTCACTTGTCGTGTACAAGGAAGAGTAAATTGCAAAGGTTTTGTAATTCTTCTTGTATTCCTTATTCTTCTTATAGTGGATTGATTTCCGGGTTTGGTCTGCCTGAGAGGTTTTACATTTAGAGAGTTCTCTAAATGGTTTCTCTTCGTAACCAAATATCTGTGTTCTTGATTTTCATTACATATCTGTATTTGGTTGATTATTGATTGTTAGGTCGATCTTATTCCGCTTAATATTTGTGAATAACCTAGACATTTGAATAGGTGTCGTTTGGAGTCGCTTTAAAATTTTCAATTGGTATCGTGAGCGGTTCACTCGTGAAGGATTTATTTCCGAGTGTGATCCGAGACTCCATATCAAATGTCTCATACTATTGCTCCTAATTCTCTTCCCGCCTTTGACGGAACAAATTATACGCTTTGGAAAATTCGTATGAGAGCATATTTTAAATCCATTAATGTTTGGCATATTGTCGAACTGATGGACACGCCCGTAAAAGCAATAGCTGAATGGACAACAGAGGAAAAGAATAATGCTATCTGGAAGACAAAGCTATAAATGCTATTTACATCTCTGTTTCAAATGAGGAATTTTCTAGAATTTCTAGATGTGAAATAGCTAAGGAAGCCCGGGAAACTTTAGAAATCACACATGAAGGAACTAAGGTTGTTAGAACTTCAAAAATTCAAATGTTGGTTTCTCTTGAGGAGATTAGAATGCAGAAGATGAAACTTTTGATGAATTCTATTCAAAGCTTAGTGCCATTAGAAACTCTACCATTAATTTGGGAAAGAAAATGGATGATGCTAAAGTGGTGAAAAAATCTTAAGATCTTTGCCTCGAGAGGTTTATTCCCCAAATTGTGCTATACAACAGAGCAAGGACTTAGATACTATGAGAGTAGAAGAACTTGTAGGTTCCTCTGCACCTTTGAGCTAATTCTTCCTAAACACAAGAACACCAAAAATATTGCTCTTAAGGCAAAAATGTTAAGGTTGACTCTTGTGGTTCATCCGATGAGGATTCTGAAATGAGGAAGAAATTGCTATGTTTGCTAAGAAGTTTAGGAAATTTTTAAAGCCAAGAAAGGAAATTTTAGAAATAGCAATTCACAATTTTCTCGAGAAATCGAGAAATGAGAATGTTGAGAAAGGAAAGTCACCTAAAGGTATCAAGTGTCACGAATGGAGGACATGGGCACATTCGTGTTGATGTGGTTAACTTGAGAAAGTCAAATGGCAAGGCATTTAATGTGACTCAAAGTGATGAGTCGCACAAGGACGATGTTGAACAAGGAGTTAATTACTTAGCATTTGGAGTTAGTTATGAGAGTGAGCATGAGAATAGTGAGTGTAATTCTCAAGACAAACAAGGTGTGTCCGATAATGATTCGAAGAAGAAGATGATTTGCAAAATGCTTATAATAATCTCTTTATGGAATACACTAAACTGAAAGCTGAATAAGCAAAGAATTGAAGAAACTCAATGAGGTTAATCTTGAAAATGATCAACTTTCTCATCACCTTAATCGATTCTCTTGCTACTCATAATACTTTGATATCTGAAAATCAAATGCTAATTGCCAAAGTGAAATCCTTAGAGAATGAACTGAATGAATCAAAGAATCATTTAACAAAATTCTCTAGTGAAAAGCTAAATCAAATGCTACATAATCAGAAACATTCGTTTGATAGAACTGGATTGGGTTTTGATAAATCTGCTATTTTATCTACTAATGTTGCTTCTTCTTCAAAGATGATTTTGTGAAACCAAAGTGAACAAAGAAGATAGCTTAATGAAAAGAAGGTAATTTCTCCTCAAATTTCCAAAGGTGGAAAAGGTAAGGGAACTCTAACTGATTCCTATATGTCTAGTTCTAAGTCGAGAAGTATGCACATGTTAAGGAACCAACCTTCTCAAAGGTTTATTCCTACGTGTCATAACTGTGGTAAGTTTGGACATATTCGTCCTAAGTGTTTTCACTTAATACCATATGAGCCTAAAAGAGAATATTTCCATTCTAGAAATAGTTATGAGAAATTATTCAACATGATGAGAGATGTAGTAACACTGGTTAGATGTCTTGATAAGAGTCACACAGCTTGTCCCCGATGTGAAGAAAGTTTGGGTCAAGAAGATTAATATCATTCACCCATTGAGGGGAGTGGTAATGGACTCACCTAGATTAGGTGGGCACATAGACCATGCCTAGAAATTGAGCATATTGATATTTGTCTATAGTCTGTTCTAGGCATTTTTTCTTAATTTTTGTTTGCTTTGTTTTTATTTTCTTTGATTATTTTTTTATTCTTTTAGATTGTTTTAATTGTTGGATACTCGTTCTCATGTCTTGTGCTCAAATGAATATTTTACATATGAGTGGGGTCAATATTTCTGCAATTTACATCTATTGCTCCATATGTTTCGATATACCTTGTTTTTCTCAAGATCAGTAAAGGAGTAAGAGTCTTTTCTCATGTTCAAATTGTGCACTTTTGCCCCCATTAGGTTTAGATTTTTGTTATGTGTTTGGGAATTTGGAGCAAACATTTTACTTGGAAGATAGGTAGTGTCGGCTTCTATCCACTTGACCAACTCGTTAGTTGAACCTAGCTCCTAAAAATTCCAACATTTTCAAAAAAGAAAAAGAAGAAAGAAAAAGAAAAAAAAAAAGGCATAAAATAAGCTCAAATGACTTAGTTTTGCTTCATCGTCATCCTAAAGAAAGAATCAGTGATCAAATCATTGCGGAAATAGATGATTACTAAAGGACATGGTAAAAGCGAATGATTAGTCTCAGGGGGAGTGTATCGGATGAGGGAATCTAGGTCCTAACATTATAAGGTTTTACTGTGGCTTGAATCAGACTGTTTGTCTTTCATTTACAAAATGTCTGCCTAGATTTCCTTTCCACTGATGCAATCTTATTTAATGGGAGTTTTCACACACTACACATTCACATGAGATTTCTGATTATTGCCTACTTGACTGCATTCACAGAACAAGGTTGTGTCATGCATATGGTACATTTAAGGTGTAAGTGTAGTTTGTTGATCATTCTGGATTGTTAAGATATTCATAAGGGCATGCATGATTTATTGGATATCTATACAAGTTGTATTTTTAAAAAAAAAACAAAAAAGGTTTTATTGTTTATTTTGTTTTTATATTAAGGTGGAGGATCAATTTTTTTGTGTTATTTTTTCTTTTTCTTTCTCTCGTGATTCCATCTTTTCAACTTAAAGGATCAAGACTCACTCATCCAAGGTATGTTTTCTTCCTTCTTTGTTTCGCTTTTGGTTTCAAACCAATTCTAGGATGTGAACGTTTTGGGTTTCAAAGTGCCATTTCAAATTGCTTGATTGCTTGATAATTTTTCTTCTATCACGTATGTCGCACAATCCATACGACTTCGAGAAAGATGTGAAGTATATCAAGGATAGTTGTTGCAAGAATAATCTTTGTTTAAGTAAATAAGTAGAATTGTCTGTTCTACTTATTTAAGATTTCATGGGTTGTTGGTTTGGTTGTTTAAAAATCTAGAATTTAATTTTTGTGTATTTCCTTTTGTCCTTCCGAGACAAAAAGGGGAGTTGATTTGATGCGTCATTTTCATGTACAAATTAATTTTTGTCCCGAATGGCCAAAAGGGGAGTTTGTTGGGTTATGTTTTGGCTCATTCGGTTTATGAAAGTTGGTGAAAATGAAGCATCTTAACATGTCCGAAAACAAATTTAGAAGGCAGGTCCGACCCTCGTAAGCCGTGTCCGACCCAATTTCCAGAGAATATCTATTGAAGGCATGTCCGACCGCGACGCCGGTCCGGACCCAAAACCAGCAAGTCTATTTGAAGGGCGTGTCCGACCGCCGTAAGCCGGTCCGACCGATTTCCGTAAACCGCATTTTGATGAAGAGGTCCGACCTCGGCCGTGTCCGGACCCAATTTCCGAAAGCCTCGATCTTTATGAGATGTCCGGACACAAGTGTTGGAGGTCCGGACATCGCTAGGTTACGCATATGTAACCCTAGCCATGTCCGATTTCTGATTAGCCCCGTCCGACATGGTGCTTTATTTTGTTTTATTTTCTATTTAAACACGATTTTGCTACATTTATATGTACGTATTTTGGAGAGCAAAATCAGAGAGCTTAGAGAGAGATATTGTTCTAGCTTATTTGAGAAGGGATTAAATACGTGAAGCCAATCGGAGTTCCGTGAAAGGAAATCTTATAAAAGAATTGTGCCGATGTTCCGGAAAGGGCTACCGCGTAGAAGTCAAGTGGGTCGCTTGTCGGTACAAGGAAGAGTAAATTGCAAAGGTTTTGTAATTCTTCTTGTATTCCTTATTCTTCTTATAGTGGATTGATTTCTGGTTTGGCTGCCCTGAGAGGTTTTACATTTAGAGAGTTCTCTAAATGGTTTCTCTTCGTAACCAAATATCTGTGTTCTTGATTTTCATTACATATCTGTATTTGGTTGATTATTGATTGTTAGGTCGATCTTATTCCGCTTAATATTTGTGAATCACCTAGACATTTGAATAGGTGTCGTTTGGAGTCGCTTTAAAATTTTCAGTTTGTTTTTTTGCAAGGTCGACCAACACATTGGAATTACGAGTAAAATTCTTAGTCAATATGAAACAGCTTCAGGGGAAAGGCTTAATAAAGGAGAAACATCTATTTTCTTTAGTAGAAATAACACCGTGGAGTCCCAACAACAAATCCTGAGGCTGTTAGGGATCCCTTCCACCCAATGATATGACTTTTACTTGGGTTTACTGGCCCTTGTTGGCAAATCTTGAACACAGGCCTTTAAAAGCATTAAGGATCAGGTTTGGAAATGATTGCAGGATTGGAAGTTGAAAGTTCTTTCATAGGCAAGCAAAGAAATCTTGCTCATGGCTATAATACAAGTCCTTCTGACGTATAATTTGAGCATTTTTTGACTCCCCAAAAGCTTATGTAATGAGATTAACTTACTTATGCAAAAGTTTCGGTGGGATCACCAAGAGAATGAAGCTCGGATTCACTGGATGAGCTAGAGTAGGATGGGTATATCCAAGGAGAGAAGGAGAATGGGGTTTCGGGATCTTACTTGTTTCAACAAAGCCCTTTATGCCAAATAGTGTTGGAGAATGTAGAAGATGCCAAATAGCCGTACGGCTTGGATTATGAACTCGAAATATTTTTCGGGGTGTTCCATTTTAGAGGCTGAGTTGGGGTCTAAACCATCTTTTTGTTTGCAGGAGTATTCGTCAAGCATGCGAAGTGGTGAAGGTGGGTCTGATATGACGAATTGGAAATGGGTCTAGGATTAAGATTTGGGGAGATAAATGGTTACCTACACCATCTACCTTCACCGTCCAATCCCAACCAACAATTCTCTCAGCTAAGGCCACAGTAAGCGAATTAATTGATCTTGAAACCCACTGGTGGAACCTGAATCTGATATAAAAAGCATATTCACCTTGGAAGAGGCGCATACGATCTCCTCTATTCCAGTGAGTGGCACAAACCAACCAGATGTTCTAATTTGGAGGGGAACAGAACGGGGTGACTTCTCGGTTAGGAGCGCCTACTATCTTGTGAAGGAAGAAAAGGAATCTCAAAAGGCGGCATGTTCATCACAAAAAAATCAGAGCGATATATGGCATCTTCTATGGAAACTACCTATTCCAAACGTTGAGAAACTTTTTTTATGCAAGGCATGTCACAACATTATGCCTACCAAAGAAAATTTGCAAAAGCTAAAGATTGTTACTGATCCTTTTTGCCCAATCTACAATGAAGAAGCTGAAACTCCATTCCATGCATTGTGGACCGCCCTACTACCAGAATGTGTGGGAGCAAGTATCATGACGTTGCGTAAGAGTGTAGTGGGGTGATGTGGTATTTTGTGACAAAAAATATCAATTATAAAATTACCACTCGCAATAGGACGAATCTCGTAGGATAGGGCTATATTAAGGGTGTCGAACCTCAAGGACTGCAGGTGTTTTATTATCAAAATTTGAAAGATTAAAATTAACTTAATTCAAAAGAGAAAGATTTGTTTATGTGAATTTAAAGTGCATAAAATAAACAGAATTAAAAAAAGTAAATATATGAGAGAGAGAGAGAGTAGGATATTGACTTCACCTCTATCCGCACAACAATGACTAATCATAATTAATCCAAAAAATTCATTCTATGCATGCTATAAATAAACAAGAAATTACCTTATTAAAGAATAAGCATAATCTATCTTTGGTTGGCACGGATCGTCCACCTAACCACTAAAGTGTAGTACAACCCGTCTTCCTTAGTTATAAATTATCAAATAATTTAACAGGATACATACAATCAATGAATAAGTGTAACCCATCTTCGGTTGGCACGGATTCTCTACCTCAATTACACTAAACTAAGATATAGTACAATCCGTCTTCCCTAGGCATGGCCTATCAAATCCTATTGATCATATGTCAATTAAACCCATTGTATAACCATCATCCTCATAATCACAAAAAACAAGAATGATTTGAGATCAACAAAAGTAAAATACTTTCTAAGACAAGAGAAGAATTTCACAAATATTGATTTTGGAATTTAAGAACAATTGCATTTAATAATTAAGAACAGAATCAAAATGTAGCAATTCTCATAGTTATACAATCAACATGCATAAATTGAAAATCTATAAATTAAATACAATCAAACCATTGTGCTTGGATAGGGTTACATCAACACCCCATGAAGGGGTTTAGCCGCTTATAATCTTCTAAGCTTCAAAGACAAATTTCTGATTTTTAGCTCTAGGAAGCGGTGTGTCCCTTTTCTCAATGCTTAGAGGCCTATTAATAGGGCTTAGGAGAGTCCTAGAAGCCCTAGTAATCCTAAAATTTCGGAGATTTAAGTCCAAGTCCAATTAGGATAAAGAAAACCTAAGTCCAAATCGAATAGGATTCGCCAAAGATTATGTTCCTATCTTATGGGCGATTTTGGCATTGCAATGTTCAATTAGGAAAATACTATTTCACAATGATTTGTAGAAATTTGAGTTATATTTCTAATGCCTCTTCAAATCACCTCAATCGGATATTTGAGCTGAAAGTTATGGCTAAAATACCGAGACGTATGCAGAACCCAAACGTATGCAGAACCCAAATTTGAATCCAATCTGATTTTGACTCCAATTTGAGAAATTCCGAATTAATCACTTCCTTTATTTGATTAAACTTAACCACAACATATAAGTCCTCTGTTATGATTGGCTAAGCTTAATCATCTCAAAGTGTGCTTTTAAGCCCAAAATCAATGGAATTAATTGCATCTTTATTTATAACCTGAAAACACAAAAACAAAATAAAATCAAACTAATAACAACACTAAGGAATTAACATATTCAAATTAAGGGGCTTGAATGTACAACATTCGGCGCTTATCACAGGGTTCAGACTTCTTCAACGTTGCTGAGTTTTTCCCAACAAATGTAATATGGAGGAGAGTGCTCTATTTGTGGGACTGGTCGTAGCCACCCCCTGGCCACCCTCATTTGGTCGATTGGGGTAGGCGAGCCACCCCCACGGCCCATGGGGTGGTTCGCCACTTCATATGGCCAAAGGTGGCCGAGCCACTCCCAAATGGCCGAATAGGGTGGTGAGCCACCCCATGGCCCATGGGGGTGGTTCGGCCACCCCCAAAGGGCCAATTGGGGTGGTCAAACCACCCCAAACCGATTGGAAGTGGCTTGGCGATGTAGATTGATGAGCCTCATCCAAGTTCGCTCGCAACCATCCGGACTAGCCTAAACTCGAGAGCCTCGCTCAAGTCCTTGACAGGAGACCATTCAGATGCGTACGTTATTTTCTAGTTTTTGTCTTTAATTTCAATGACCATTTGGATGGTGTTTTGTTTCGTCGAACGGGCATCGTAGAATTATAGTTCGAGTTAGTTTCATATTATTATTAGGTTTAGGGTTTTGGAGCCTATATATACATGTTTTACAAACCCTAGAAAGCATCTTTTGATATTATTTGAGTTTATTTCAACAAGATTACTCATAGTTGAGTGTCTTCATGATTTTCCTTCCAACCCTAGAGAGTATCTAGCGTTTAGAGAAGATTTATTAGATCCTTTGATCATATCAAGATCTATAAATACCTATCGATTCTTTATTGTTTGTCATCTTTGCAGCCCACAAAGTCGCGTTGCATCAGTTGGTATCATAGCCCAAGTTACTTTTCATGAATTCGGATGGGCAACCGTTGTGCAAACATGAACGAATTGGACGTACGCACGGAGGCAGCACATAAGGAGCAACCAACGATTTGTTTGTGACACATGGATGATGGTCTGAGTGGTCGTCCTCACCAACCAAGACAGTGGTACACGGCGGAGAAGGGCAAGTTGTCGTTGAGAATGAACCTATCAATCCTTTTACAAGGCATAGAGTGCAAAGAAAATTGCGTACGGCACAAGCTCATGCTATTCCACGGGAAGCAGGCATCAAGCTCGACACCCTAGACTTCCAAGGTTGCTTGCAGCCCAAAGAGTCCCTTGTTAAAGAAAAGATTGAAAGTTTTGATAAAAAGAAGGTGTCTAGAGCGGCAGTGAATAGGAGGAATTAATTGGTGATTAATTGGCAACGAGGGAGGAGCATATGTTGGCCCCGAGGAGTGAGATAGAGACCCTCACTAACCAATTGGACAATATGGGCGGTCCTAACATTCGTCGCCGGCAAGCAACTCCACGTTTGGTGGATAGGGACAATGTGGTTATCCGAAGTAAGGCGCGATCTCAACAAAGGAAGAGATGGATTGAGGTGAAGATTTTGCGATAGGCCAACTTGACCGTTATTCGCAATCCTCAACCTCATCTACCAAATCCATATTATGTGCAAGAAGAAGGTGAATCTGTTGGTGAGGAGTTCCAGGAATCTGAGTTCATGAATGAGGAGTTCAAGCATGAAGATGTTGAAGATCCTTCACAAGGACTCATGGTTTGGGATTCTCCACCAACCTATGATGACGATATCAGCGATGAAGATCCTAAGGGACCCATGCCATCCGACCTAGAGGGAGGGTACGTAACAGATTGGTTTCCTCCTCTATTTGGCGACCTCTACCCTGAAGAAGATGACACATTGAAAGAGGAAGGAACCATGGATGGTATTGTAGGTTATTATGAGAATGATGAAGACCTTTCAGGTGGAGTGCCAAATTTTAATGATGAAAAAGTAGGATGTGTTGATTTTCTTGTTGTAGAGGATATTTTGACAAATTTTCATAACAATGATTGCGATGAGTTTTATGTGGATGAGGATAATTACTGTTCACAAGGGAGACAATGATTAATCCATTCTTGAGTATTTTTATGGCATGTAGAAGGTAAAAGTTACGTGGGAAGTGCAGGAAGCTTGACGTATTGCAAGGTGGCGTGTGGAACCCTCAAAATAATCATCATAATCATCGATGATTAAGAATATAACGCTTGTTGTGGGGTGTTGCATTGTCTTGATCTTGAGGAATGGAGAATCGAACAAGTTGGCGGGCACCGTAAGGATCGAGGAAAGAACCGTCTCAAATTAGAGGATGAATTCTCTTCAACCTAGGAGAATGATCTAGATTGACGAGCATCATCTGCAAGTTCGCTCGCAACCGTCCGGACGCCTATGTTATTTTCCAGTTTTTATCATATATATATATATATATATATATATATATATATATATATTATTTATTTTAGTTTTGTTCAATAAGATTATTCAGAGTTGAGTTTTTCATTATTTTCCTTCAAACCCTAGAGAGTATCTAGTGTTTAGAGAAGATTTCTTAAATCGTTTGATCGTATAGATCTAGAAATAATTATCTGTTCTTTATTTTTAGTCTTTTGCAGTTTAGTAAGTCACGCTGCATCACTTGGCCACTCCCATATAGCCAAGGGGTTGGCCGAGCCATCCCTAAATGGCCGGATTGAGGGTGGATCGGCTCATGGGAGTAGTTCAGCCACCCACAAGGGCCCCAATAAGGGTGGCCGAAACCACCCCAAACCCAATGGGGGTGGTTTTAGCCACTCCCATTTGGCCCCTTGGGCCATGGGGGTGCCGAGCCTAACCCCTCCCCATAGCCACCCAAGTTTTTTTAATTTTTTTTTCATTTTAAAAATTATGGGCAGATGGGAAGATTTCAAAAAATTATCACGCTTGTGGCACGTGTTTGACTTTTCGTATGAGAAGACGGAATTGGGGAACTGAGTGGTCGAATTGTAAAATTTGTATCTTTGTGAGGGTACATTGCAAATTTTTAAACATTGGGTTTCAAATTGTAAATGGGGTCAAATTTCAAGAGGGTAGAGTGCATTTTCCCCAAAAATCTTGTTGCTTGTGAGTTGTGAGTGAATTTGTAAGGTTTGTATCTCATATTGATAAAGTCTAAGAACGAGAACAATTAATGTATATTGTTGGACTTAAGCCCATTATTTTTGGCATTTCAAAAAAAAAAAAAGTTTAGGCTTTTGGAGTAGAAGTAGTGTTTTAATATGTAAATTACCGCACTTTTGGTAAATTTTATAAGTGTTTCTCTTCTTAACAATTGATATTAAAGTCATGGTTAGCTTTTGCTAATGAGATGAGTGTTTTAGTTTGGCGCTTGATTTCACTATGGTAAAAGAGTTTGGCTTTGTTCTTATAGTACGCGATGACACTTTTGTGTAAATAACTTACACACAAGGGAAGTTAATCAATATGGAAGAGACTTACAGTGTTAAAGAGAGTTTTGTTGTGAGTGCACTTGTAAGGTTTGTGTCCCACATTAATAAATTATAAAGAGATCAATAAGTAATTAATATACTTAAGTGGACTAAAGCTTATTTGCTTAGGCTTTTAGGCAAAAATAGTGTCCTAATATGTATATTAACTTATTTTTGTTTAACTCTCTGGCATCTTTCTCAAACAGAGAGAAGAGTTTTCCTATCCTCGATCCCTACACTCTTTGTTCTCCTCTCTAACAATCCCTCTCGCATCTCTTTACCAATTTTTTTTTTTTTTTTCTCTAGTATTTGCCTTTTGTTATCCTAGGAGTTAGATCTACCGCTCATCCTTATATTTGCCCACCCACATGTCCCACCTCCACCCGTCGTCGGTTTTCTCACCGCCACTCGAGCTACCACACACCGTCCTCTTTTTGCTATTTTGCTAGCAAACCTCTAACACCTCTAGCCCTTTCAAACCTCAATCACCAATCGTGGTGTTCTCCTTTTACGCTTAAGGGGTTCAAGAAGCGCATCCGCATCTTTATATACACCGATCTTGGTGTTTTTGTCTTATTGATCTCGCAAGGGAAATTTTTTTTTTTTTGGGGTTCGGGAAGGATTAATGAGAGACTTTTTACGCTCATGCGCTTGACTATGCCGTCATCACTCATGCTAGGAGTTTTTGGTATTTTCAACTCCTTTGGAATCTAGTCTGTAAGAAATTCCATTAAAGTATGTCCCTTATGTCACATATATTATTGTAATTATAAAATATATATAATTACGGTGTTCAGAATTTATTCCAATTAAAGTTTATTGTGTAAAATCAAATATTCAATTAAATTATCTGATTTAATTCTTGTGGAACAAGTATTTGATTTTATTACGGATTTTATTTTGTGGAATCAATTAGCTGTATTGATTTGATTTTTATTCCTTGATGGGAGGAATAATTAAGATAATGACTCTAATTGAGGGTCCCCGACCTACCTATAAATAAGGCCTGTGTATTCCATCAATTGGCACTCACCTGGGAGGCATAAGTCGAAGAACCTCTCAATAAAATTGTTTAGTTTTTAGTTTGATTGTTGTGGAGTCGTTCTTCAAGTCGCTTGAGCAAAGCAATGGCTGGAGGTACATATATATATATATAATAAATTATCACTGCTAATTATATTGTTAATTAGCATTTAATATATATTCAATATCTTACATGTGGTATCAGAGCCTCCTCTAATCCATATTTGCTCATTTAATTTTTGAGATATGTCTGCTATAAAATTTTAATTTTGTTTCAATAATACTTTATTTTGTTTATTGATTATTGAAACAAAATTGTGGCGAGGAGCATAAATCGAATTGAATGAAAGCCACGACCATATATATTTTGTTTACTTTTATTTCTATGGACCATAAATGCCATGCCATAACCACTTACTAAACCCATTTATGACCAAATTGCCCTTTGTTGTTTCGTGAAAATTGGAACAAAACGTGGAGAAAGCCAAAGAGACGCCACCAAAAGAATATCCACCGCCCGTGAACCGTAATCTTACTCGCCCCACAAGCAGGCGCGTTGGCCGCATAAGTGAGGCCGGCGGCCCGATGAGGACCGCCGAGGCTCAGCAACGGCAGCCCAGACGGGCTGCCTGTGGGTAACGGAGTTGAAGCTCCTCGCCGGCGGTCACTTGCTCGCCAGTCGTGACCGCCGCCGAGGTGGCCGCGCTGAAGGGAGCGGCGATTATGACTCGTTGAACGGCGCTTGATTTGTTGGAACAATGGTTCGGCTCCCTGGGGTTGTGCGTGTGCAAGTCCTTGCTCGCCCGCCGAGTTGTGAGATGAGCCATCATGGACGCCTGGCGAGGTCAACAATGTGGCTCGTTGGTTGGATGAGACCTTGCCACTCGTGGTTGGCCATTGAACGGATGACCATGCGTGGGCGACGCATAAGGAAGGTAAAGGCGCGGCGGCACATGGTGAAGGCGGCGGCGCTAGGTTGGGTATTTTCGTTGAGGAAAATATTTCCGGTAGGGTTTTCAAACCCATATAGGAACCGGTCGTCTAGTGGTTTTGGGCCATTGGGTATGCCCAATCCATTTTAAGTGGCCAAACCCAATTAAAAAAAAAAAAAAAGGTTTATTAAGTGGGCTAACCCGATTGGGCCAACCCAATACGAAACCAAAGGTGACCCAATAAGGAAGCCCAACCCGATAACCCATTCAGCTTAAAAATAAAAAAAATAAAAAAGGGGGAGAAACAAGTTTTGGGCTTATTAGGTTTAGAACTTAGGTTCTTATAGTATAAAGGGCCTAAGGTCACTTCAAGACCATTAGGCTATTCAGATTATTATGCTTTTATGTTGCATTTTTATTCATCTTATGATTTAAATTGTTCAGTATTAAATTATTGTTTCTTTAATGCATGAACTTAAGGATATATTTATTCTTTTAATTGTTTAAATATAAATTGTTCGATGCTGGACTCGAGAATAATTAACTAAGCCTCATGTGTTGGTGAATGTTTATGGTACTATCCAAAATTGCAATCGAAAGCTCGCAAGGTAAGTCTTGGGACTTAAGTGTGCCGCAGCGCCCCTCACTTATCCGGGACACTATCCGGTTGTACTTTGGAAAAATACTGTTTACCCACTAACATGATGGTTTTGTCTTTTATTCTTGGGAACTTTATTTGTGGCATCTATACAGTTATTGGATGTTAATGAAGTAGTGATTATCATAATAATTTTGGGAGAGCCACAACATCCCGATTTTATAATGATAATTGCATCAAGATCATATATGTGAACTTCATAAGGAAAAATTAACATCCTGTTGTAATTAATTCATAAATTTAATTACTAATCCCCACAGGGACGTTATTATTTTTATGATTTAATTAGAATAAAATAATAAATTTAACTTTAAAATAAAATTTCTCTTAGGCCCACAGGTACGGAGAATTTTATTTATTAATGTTAAAATTTATTAGTCCTATTAAAGAGTAAATTTCATGCGTGATGCAACCTTTGCCCACAGGTAGGTTGAAATTTACTATTAAATTAACATTGGTTAATTTAAATAAATTCGATGTTAATGAAGTCGTAATTATCATAATAATTTTGGGAGAGCCACAGCATCCCGATTTTATAATGATAATTGCATCAAGATTATATATATGAACTTCATAAAGAAAATTAACATCGTGTTGTAATTAATTCATAAATTTAATTTGCCAATCCTCACAGGACGTTTTATTTTTATGAGTTAATTAGAATAAGATAGTAAATTTAACATTGAAAATAAAATTTCTCTTAGGCCACAGTGCACGGAAAATTTTATTTATTAATGCTAAATTTATTAGTCTTATTAATAAAGAGTAAATTTCATGCGTGATGCACCTTTGCCCACAGGTAGGTTGAAATTTACTATTAAATTAACATTGGTTAATTTAAATAAGGTTATTTCATAGCATTAAAGTATATAATTTTTCCTTGGTTACTGGATGTATTCCTACTGCTTTAATTATTAGTATTTTATGTTCCTAGTGGTAATTTTTCCTGACTGAAAAGAAAAATGTGCTTTTCACTTTGGGGTGTTTGGAGACTGAATTGGCGTTTCGTGTGGACGAATCACCTTCTCCCACAGAATTAAGTACGCCACATGAGATTATTAAACATAAACGATTGTAGTGATTTAAATCGCTTAAGTTTCAACATTCATGAAATCTCATATCAAGGAAAGCATTAGGGTTTTATTCCTTAATGTTTTAGGGCTAAAGAAAGGTCATTGAGGAACATTTAGTGAGTTCCAATAAGGCTTTGGCCTGCACCCTAATAGAAAAGTTTTAAAGTAAAACCTTTACAGTTTCAAAATGTGCTTGAGCACATTATGGAAATGAAGGACATAATACTCATTATAAAGTCCCTAAAGGTTGATTTTTGAGTCATTATGGTCAATTTTATTCTCTCATCTAAATATGATATTTTTCAAATATCTTGTGGCACACATAAGGATAATCGATCAATTAAGGAACTTCGATCATGTGTGTTCAAGAAGATGAGAGATTAAGACATGAGAATCCAGAAAGTTACTCATGTTAAGGGAAAGACCTTTATAGGCAATTATGTCCAATAATTGATGAATGGGAACAAGGTGCCAACAAAGTGTTATGGCAATTAAGATACTTGTTTCTCTTACACTAAGGAAAATTATGGGCATATAAAGAATGATTGCATAAAGTATCATAAATGACTTGAAATAAAGGTAATCTCATACACTTAGTGTGTCATGAATCTCTTTTATTGACTCTCTTAAGGACTATGTGGATTGAATTTGGTTTAGCGGTCCACATTGTCAACATAATGCAGGGTTTTCAAAATAATATTTGTTTACAATTGGAGGATGTTGGGATCTATAGATTAATTTTAAAAATTCAGTTATGTTATTTTGACCTTAATAATGTTTTTATATATTCCACAATTGTTTTAGAAATTTAATTTCTATTTTAGTTTGTTAAAATCAAGTTTGAACATTATTAAAATTTTTGGGTGGAATATTAAAAATTGATCTAGATCCCAATTTTTGAAAAATTAATCCCTGCATATAAATCTTGACATAAAGCAGAGTCTTATGAATGAGAAAATCCTCTATGTTATGGCATTGGAGATTGGAATATATCTCTATAAATAATAAAAGGTCGATAAATGATAAAGTTTTTATGACTCTTGAAATTTACTACCTTCGGTATTTATGTGGACTGCATTAAGGAAAAGCAGACCAACTATACCACTAAAGGTGCCAACAAAAGGATTTTTGAAATTCTTGAAATCATGTACAAGTGTAACATTTTCCATACTTCTTGCCTAAATGGTTAGAGATGTCTTATCTCTTTCGGTAATAACCATATAAGGTTTATGTATCTCTATCTTCTAAATCATAAGGTTTGGGCATTAAATGCTTTCAGTACCTATAAGGTAGAAATAGAGAAACAAAACAAAACAAAATCAAGATCGTAAGATCTGATAGAGGCAGATAGTATTATGGTAGGTACACGAAAAGGGGATATAAAAGGTAATGTTCTATTCTCCTAATGGAGTGAAGCCTTGAAAACTGCTGTGTATACATTTAACTCGATTCCATTCAGAGTTGTCCATAAGACACCTAAATTAAGGAATGAATGGAACCAAGTTCAAATTGTTTACACATATGGGGTTGTCTTGCTATAGTGAGGATTTATAATCCACACCTAAGGTAATTAGCTTCAAAGACAACTAGCGGAATTTTATAGGTTATACAGTAAACTCCAAGGGGTTTAGGCTTTACTGTTCTTCATTTAGTCCTAGAATTGTTGAGTCTAATATTCAAAATTTCTAGAGGACACTGAACTTAGTGGGAGTGCTTATCCTCAAGGGATTGAATTAGAGGAAGCACAAGAGTTGACTGAAGCCCTTCACATGAAGGGTGTTTGATTGTGCTTAAGAAAAATCAAATTGATTATCTTTAGCATAATCGGTTTCGAAACGATCAACTCATAAGGAACAAGTTCGAATGAACCTACTCGAGACTTTGTCAAAAGTAAATGAAGTAGGATTAAGAAGATTTTCTAAAATAAGGCGACCAACAATCTCTAGTGATTATGTTGTATACTTCTAGGAGTCTGATTTTTATGTCGGACCTAAGAACGATCCAAAATTTGTTTTCACATCTTTTGGGTGGAGATAACTTCACATTGTGTTTCAATGCCATGAAGGAGGAGATGAAATCTTTGGCTAAAATTCAAGTCTGCAATCTTGTTGACTTACCAAAGGGAGTTGTAGCCATAGGCTGCAAATGGGTTTATAAAACCTAAAAGGATGCTTCCGGGTAATGTTGAACGATATAAAGTTAGACTTGTAGCCAATGATCTTACTCAAAAGGAAGGCATTGATTATCATGGTATGAGTAGCTCATTTTGTTTTAGAGCTATATCAAAAGGATGTGAAAAACAATTTTCTTGAATAAGGATCTTAAGGAGGAGGTGTACATAAGACAACTTAAGGGGTTTTATTAATAACAGTCAGAAAGCTTGCAAATTAAGGATATCTATTAATAGACTAAGATAGGCCTCTCACTAGTGGTATATAATACAAGGTTGTTACCTCACATGGGTTTATTGAGAACCTTGTTAATCATTGTATATACCTTAAGGTCAGTGGGAGTAAAATTACATTTCTTTTAGTCCTATGTATAGATAATATTTTGCTTGCAAGCACTAATTTAGGTTTGCTACATAAAGTTCCTCTCACTAAAGTTTTAGGAGAGATTCAGAATGAAGAACTATGAATTTTCAGTAGCACCTATTATTAAAGGGGAAAATATCCCAAAATGTATTGGAACAAAGGCAGATATTCCATATGTATGCACAGGTCTACATTAGACCTGACATCAGTTGGATTATTGGGTCAATATAGTATTATGGAATATGCAATGAACCAAGAGCTACAGTTCAACCTAAAAATACACTTACCATTTGGTGGTGTTTATTCAGGTTTGATTTTTGCTAAATGTGTAAATAGTAGAGAATCAACTTCAGTATATATGTGTACTGAAGATGCAGTAAGCAAACTACAGTTGCTACATCTACCATGAAAGCAAAAGTCATTACATGCTGTGAATTAATTACACAGGCATTATGCTTGAGACATTTTTGTTAAGGTCTCAAAATGGTCGATTTTATAGTTAGACCCATAAAGATCTTCTGAGTTAATTCTACTACAGTTATTTTTCTAAGAATAAACTGAGTAGAAGCAGAAGTATGTATATCGACATAAAGTATCACTATGAAAGAGAACATTAAGTGACAATAAGTGTCTATTAAGCATATAAGTATTGAATTAATGATTGCGGATCCCATGACTAAAGGTTTACCGGTAAAGAAAGTATAAAGTCATGTGGAATATATGAGATTCATTAATTCATTTGTGCTTAGTTTCTCTTTAATTGGTCTATAGACATAAAGGTTATGTTATAAAGATTTTTGTGCGCATATATATCATTCTTATCCGTGGGGATAAAATTAAAGTTGGACCCGAATGACTTATAGGAAGTTCATTCATAAAGTACATTATCCATAAAGTACTCATTTAGGGAGGTATTGCACATCGTGATACATGGAAGGGACGGCTTACCATATAAAAGTTTTACCGCCATGATTCGTGTGTGGTATTCCTTGAGTGAGTGGGAGGATTCCATGAATGGTTGGAATAAATAAAGTATTGGCCATATCATAGAATTGAACACCATAAGGAATTTATGTGTCATAAGGGCCAAGTGGGAGAATGTAAGAAATTCCATTAGAAGTATGTCCCTTATGTCACATATATTATTGTAATTATAAAATATATATAATTACGGTGTTCAGTAATTTATTCCAATTAAAGTTTATTGTGTAAAATCAAATATTCTGAATTAAATTACTGATTTAATTCTTGTGGAACAAGTATTTGATTTTATTACGGATTTTATTTTGTGGAATCAATTAGCTGTATTGATTTGATTTTTATTCCTTGATGGGAGGAATAATTAAGGTAACAGCTCTAATTGAGGGTCCCCTGACCTACCTATAAATAAGGCCTGTGTATTCCATCAATTGGCACTCACTGGTAGGCATAGGTCAGAAGAACCTCTCAATAAAATTGTTTAGTTTTAGTTTGATTGCTGTGGAGTCGTTCTTCAAGCTGCTTGAGCAAAGCAATGGCTGGAGGTACATATACATATATATATATATTAAATTTTCGCTGCTAATTATATTGTTAATTAGCATTTATATATATTCAATATCTTACAATCAAACCAAAACAAAATGTGTTTTTTCACACAACCAGTTCTACTCAGCTTTTCCTCTCACTTTCGCCATCGCAACGATCTCCATAGACTATAGTTAAGACTTAATGTGAAATGTTGCTAAGGACTTTGTACCCTTTTGTTTTGCTTATATCTGTTTTTGTTTAGGTTTTCATGTATTTTTACTATTTCACCATTACTAGTGTTTTCTCTATACTGAGTTGAATGTTTTTCTTTCTAGTTGAACCTCTGCACTTGGTTGTACGCTTATATCAAGAATCCTTCTGTTCTCATCTCATCTAACAAAAAAAAAAAAAGAGAAAAAGTGACATACATTAAATGTACAGAAAGCTTTTCGTTTTTAGGGTGGGCAAGAGGACAACAAACCATTATTTTTATTTTTGTAACAAACCGCATCCATTAAAATGTAAATGCATTATAGGATGATACAGAAGCTAATAAGAGCTTAGACGTAGTTAAAAACAAGCTTAAACAGATTAACCCAATCCAAACAGACCAATGGCACCTCTAGCAGGTGAGAGTAGATAATTTCTGACGCACCGAGAAAACCTTTGTCGTGAGCGCAACTGATGAATAAGTACGAATACATCTATCGAACATCTAAACAGGTTTCCTAAGAAGCAATGGATATTTAGATCAAAAGTATCGTGAAATAGATTTTGAAAACCAAAAGAAAAAAGATCCACTTCATAGACAAAGAGTCTCAAGCCCAACCGATCGGAGTTAACCAATAAGCAACACAACAACCGAAAAGTATAGAAAGTTACATAAAATAAACTCAAAAACAGCGGCTGCACGGAGGAGGTTGTCGATGGTGAACTACACGGCGTGGGACCCACGCGCCAGCGAGTAAGATCCACACGCAGGAGCGTGGAGGTGGGAATGGGGCACGTAACGCAGCGCCGTGTAGCCGGAGCGCCGTGATGTAGGAGGAGGGTGCGCTTTCGCTAGTGGCTTATGGGGAAGAGTTTATCGGGCTTTGAAAAAGTTGATATTCATAACTTCATAGATCCGGCGGTGAAGTGTTGGAGGAGACGATCCACGATGGGGAGGAGCGGCCGGAAAGGGGTGGATGATGCAGTAGTTGTTTCGTGAGGGTCGAGGGTAAATTGTCCATGACGATGGATAGATCTAGAGAAGCTCTAGAGAGAAAAGAGTTTCTTCCTGAAGAGAGAAACTCGTGAGAAAGAAAAGACTAACCATAAGGGGGGTGGTATAGGGAGGAAGAGGGAAACCAGTACGTTTGCCTTCCTCCCCAAGCACTCTCATTTGGGCTGTTATTAGGGGAGAGAAGAGAGGGTTTTTCTCATCCACTAGGACAACAAACCATTAAAACCTACGTTAAATAACATTTTTGGGCTACCAGCAGGAGAGGGAGGACGCCCCCTTTTGCGAATTAGGATCCTCTCCAGTTTATTTGAATTGGAGAATATCCAGTTAGTTATAGTGGAATAGTATTTTTATCCCATTAAAAAGTGAAAAGACAAAAACACTCCAAAAGTATAACTTATTGGATACTCTCCAGTTTTTTTGAATTAGAAATAATCTTGTTCCCCCTTTGAGCTACTGACTCTGCTCTTAATGTCAGCCAATGATGAGCGAACTAGCTTGTGCAGCAGCCTGCCGGCCTTGTATGCTTATGTTTAGATTTCTTGCGGCGAATTCTTTTAAGGTTCCATTTGTTTTGACGTAAAATGTTTTATTTGAAAAATATTTTCAACATAAAACATTTTTGAAAAATGAATTCATTGAATTCATCGAAAAATTGTGATTTTAATATATATATTTGCATTCAATCATATTAAACTTCAAATTACGATAATGTCCTTTAGGTTCGTCTATGTCCGATTGGGTCTCGACAGGTTCTATCCAAGTATCGATTGGGTCCTAGAGGTGTCCTAGCCAAGTTCTGTTTTGGTCCTAGATCGATCTGTCTAGGTCCCGACAATGTCTCGACCGAATCCTGCCAATGTCCCAACGGAGTTCTGGGAGTACGATCCTGAGGGAACAGCAGTGTTCACAATATAAATCTATGTATATATAGTAACATAGTAATATTAGCCTGACAAATAAAAGTACTAAAAGCCTTATCGATAAAATTCCTGAAATCTAATGAGAAGTAAAGGAAAATATATATAAAGTCCCATATTTCTTCTCTCTCTATATATATATATATTGCCGTTAAAATAAAATGATTATTAAAACTCTAGCTCAATCTAATTAAGTACCCTATAAATAGTATAATATAAAAGTTAAATATATAATATACAACATAAAATCGAAAATATGAAAGGTTTACATTGCAGCCGACGTCGCTAAAGTATGTACCTTTACACAAGGCCTCACTGAACCTTTGTTTCTTATCACTAACAAAAGAAGATCCTGCTAAATTTCATCTAGATCACTAGGTTTCAGGTGAAATACTGAAATATATGTACTGAAACTAAGAAAATATAGAAAAGCTATTTTTCTTTCGACTATTTTCTGGTTCTTTTGTCCTTTTCCGTACAAAAAGTAGAAATTTCTGTGTCTAAGACATTAATTTCATCATGTGAAATCCTTCACATGATGAAATTAAAACTAAGCTAGCTCCTGAATAAAATAACTGCATGCATGCAACCCAAAATCCACATCTTTTTTTTTTTTTTTTTTTTGTTTCACGGTTTCAAAAGGAATTTGATTAGTAATAATATTTATAAGAAATGAAAGTAATTTCAAATAATTAACTCAAATTTATATCTAATGAAGAAGACATGCCAGAGACTTTAATATTCAAACTTCTTCGCTTGCCTGATAATATTAATAATAATCGAGAAGGGGGTGCGTACGTCGATCAGCTATATATATATATATATTTTTTTTTTTGAGGATACGTAAGCTATACTAGGTTTGGGGGAAGGATTATAATTTGTACAGAGGGTGTGTTCTGGCGTAGATGTTTGTGGTCAAAGTCACAAAGGGATAAATTATATATGGATAAATAAAAACGAAACAGATAAATTTGCCCTAAAGTTGGCCACCTGCTGCTTGTGACAACGTATGTAGTCTCAAGGGCCGCTATGATGAAGGAAAAAAAAAAAAGACAAATAAATAAATAATAAGGAAAATAATTAATACATGCTTTGAACCAATATTTTCTAAAATTATTAAGACATTTCATCAACTATATTTTATTCTATTAAATTAGTTTTAAATTAAATTATTATGGTTTTATTCTATCAATACTTAATTGTTGAAGCATATTTTTGACAGTTAGATTGGCGATAAATCACCTCTAAAACAAAGAAAATAATGATCACCGGATGTCTGCCAATCCTAGGAGGACTAGGGACAGTACTCCAATGCTTTAGCTAGTAAAAGTTCTATAAAAACTGAACAAAAACGTACGTGAGAGGCCAAAATGTGTATGGTTTGGGTGTATAACCTTTTATGGAGAGTTCTTATCCAATATGGTAGACACTTTTATTTTTAATTGAGTAAGAAGGATCCTTTCTACTTCTAATCCAAAAGGTAGGCACCCCAACACTAAACCTAAAACAAATTAAAATAGTGGGAAAATAATTACATAGGATAAGAAATTGGTCAAACAAATGACCGGCCCTCTCAAAGGGCCACATAATGCGGTTACAGTAGCAAAATGGGCACAAATTAAGGCGAGCCTATCTCAACCCTCACTTAGAACAACGACAACCATCGGAAGGAGGTTGAAGGGTAGAAGCATGCATTGTTATAGTCCAAAACCAGGACTATAGAAGAGAAAGGTACCAACGCAATAATTTAATGGATCTAACCAATAAAAAACTTACGAAAATACATAAGAAATACAAAATGAAAGCAACAAAAGACCAGCAAATACTAGCAACAATAGGGGCACATTGGTCGGCACGTGAGAAAGACACGCCGGAAAGTGAGATCCACGCGCAGTGTGTGGGATCTGACGCTGGTGCGTGGTGTTCGGATCAGCCGATGGAGGCGATTGGGAAGTCGAGAGGCCAAGGGTGGTGGTGGATTGGCGATGAAGGGGGAAAACTAATCGAAGAGACTAGATCTAGTTTTGAAAAATTTCAAAACTAGATCTAAAAGCCCAACTAGTTTCGAGGAGAAGGCAAGCGGCGCAGACAAAGGGTAAATGGATGACAAGAAATGAAGGTTGAGCAGAGAGGGTGGAGGAGGCCGGTGCTCCTAATCTGGTTGGAGAGCACAACAACAAAAACGACGGAAAAAAACAACCAAAACAAGAAAACCTCACCAAGGAGGTGGTTAGTCTCACCAAGGAGATGACAAAAAAAAAAAAAAAGAAGGTTTTCAAAAAAAAATTCTAGAGAGAGGTTAGAGCCCTTCTTTCAAAAAGATGGGGTTTAGGTTGCATTCTTCCAATATGGTAGCCTTGATGTCAATAAGGTGTGCTTTGCTATGCAGATCATATTAATGGCTATGCGGATGCATAGTTTCCATGTGAAGAGGATCATAATATATAGTGATTTGATTTGTTTTAATGAAAAAGATTATTCTTAATCCAAAGTGGATGTTTTGATAAGAGTTAGTAAAACCATATGCACGTATAAAAAGTGAAATAAGAATTTCACACATGAGAAAAATAACATTTTCCCAAAAATTATTTTTGTGTCGAAACAACTGAAGCGTTAGTCTCAAATTACAACTGCCTACTCTATCTCTGGTCAATTTACAATTCTTAATTTCATTCAACGAAACTTGATAAGCAGATGAGCAAGAAAAATAAACTCAGAATTAGTCTCTCTCTCTCTCTGAATCAAATACCAGCGTGGCCTTCATGTGGAGGTGTTTGATATTTGAACAAAACCATGGTAAATTATCATTTCCTACAAACTGATCAGATTATATGTAAATGAATGACGTATGTCTACTAAAAATATACTTATCCCGCACATGTTTTCCGGCGTGTATGTACGATGAGCCAAAAAAAAAAAAATGTTAACAACAAAACAAGCGCCGATATAAAAATATAAGCGTCAGCAAATAAACATCGGTATAAGTTATTTTTTAGTAGATATTTAATTATCTTAATTAGAGATGACAGTTTTTTAGTAATTCTTCATCTGTATATTCATCTACTTAAATATTCTACACATGCACATACGTACACATACCATACTATTTTTGTACCGATGATCATCATATGTTTTCTATCTGAGTTTATTTCTTGCAAAAGAAGAAAAGGTCCAAGGTGGCGCTGTCGTGCATAGAGCCTCAAGAAAGAAGACAAAAGGCAAAGGTGACAGTTGTAAGGACTGAGATATTTTAAAAAAATGGGTTGACCTCAAAGGGCATCTAGTATGGGACAAGACAACGATCAACAAGTATTCACTTCCTTTAAATTATATGCATCATTAGACGAGCAGCTGTCCCAGATGAGGATTTTATAGGCCGAGAGATAGAGAGACCGAGAAAAAATGACACACAAAAGAAGAAGAAAGTTTTCATTTGTTGCCTTATTAGATATTTTATTTTCCTGCTTCTTTAGTATCTAATTGGTATGATTTTTCACCAAAATATTGTAGTTCGTGTCTGCTGCTTCAAAATTTTCAGGGACAAAAGAAAGTAGATTGTTAATAAATTTGTTACTGGCAGTTGAGGAATCTTTCAATCCTGTAAATTTTCTTTCTAAGTTCATCACATTACTAATTTTGCTTTGGTCAGAAATTTGGGATCTAGAGGATGAATTCCTACCGAGAGAACTTAATTACTAGATTCTAGACACTCGGATGGGATAAGGATTTTATTTTATTTTATCTTTTTCGAGGGAACACCACCGAGACAACCCTATAGACATTCTTTATGGTTCACTTGCCTACCAACAAAATAAATCTTTGTTTACTCCAAATTAAGGTTTAATTTGAATTTAAGAAAGACGAGTGACATTATATTGATATTTAGATTCGTTTTAAATACATATATTATATTCAAATAAAAATTATTGAAAATAACGTCATTCTAAATGAGAGGCAACTACTCCTGTTTTAATTTAAATCTCTCTCTGATGCACACTACAAAATGTCAAAAAGCCAAATGGAGCCTAGCTAGCTAGTAGTTATATCTGTTTATGACGACAAACAGATATAACTATGAAAAAAATTTAAGAGAATAGAAAATAATAATTATGATAGCTAGAAAAATACAATAATTGTTCCAAAAAAATAAAAAATAGTATTTTTTTTTTTTTTTTTAAAAAAAAAAGAAGACTTTAACCTTTATTGACAACAAACAAGCAATCAAAGAGGGATTAGTTTCTACTTGCTTACAATATCATTGATACATGTAGGAATTTCTCTAATCCACACTCTATCTATGACACGCATATAGCCTCTAAGCCAACTAATGAGCGGTTGAGTTAACGTCCTGTTTTACAAGATCAATTCTCTAAGAACAAAAATGACGCATTCTCACTTTGAATCCATCCACAATGTGACCAAATTTGCTTCAGTTTTGGCACTTTACATTAACCGCATTGACAATCTGTAGGGCATATTCTTCCAAAATAATATCAAGAAAATTCACCTCCTTTTCAAAATTCACGACATATAGAGCTGTCAAAGCTACCACCACAACTTGTTCTACTAAAATATTCTTTGTAAAACATTGTGCAACCACAAATTCACCTTCCAAATCCCATGCTATGAGGCCAATCCCAATCCGCTCATGACACTTATCCACACCTACATCCCAGTTAATTAAGTTTAATCATACCTATGGGAGGCTTTTAATTCCATGGCAATGCCATTATTGCTTGTATATTAACTCTCCGAAAATCGTCAATAGAATTAGTTACTCCTCGGAATTCTTGGTTAGGATGAATGAGTATTCTCCCCCATACACCACATAGTTCCTTCTAAACCATATTATTTGCATCACCACGGCCATAAGCTCGAGGTCCTCCACCTCACAGTGTCCCAACATCTCCTCAACCACGTGATAAAAGGTGAGCTCCTCACAAAAGATTTACGAAGAGAATAATTTTCAAACACTGAAGTTTCAAAACTAAATTGAGAAATTACACATACCATATACCTTTATATAGGTTAAGTTTTGAGTACTCTTCAAACAAAATACATGAATAAAAATAAAAATACAAAATTAACCCTAAAACCGAAGACAAATCAAAATATTTGTACAAAAAGAAAAAAGATAATATTTTAAAAATAATCCTTAAAACTAATGCCCAATTATTGTCATGCTTGTTGCTTCTTTTGTGAAGATATTCGAGCGCTATTACTTCTAGATGTATCTGAAGTGTTGATTCTCTGCTGCAACAATTCGTTTCCCTCTCTGCCCTCAAACTATATATAGACGTTTTATTTATTTAGTGATCATCTGGACTTATTTCCGTAAGGATTTGGTGATTTTTTTTTAGATGAATAAGTATTTCATTAAACCAAAGCTCAAAATAGAGTAACTCCACAGCACAGATACAACTCCTTCCAAAGTCAAGGGACACAACCCCTTACAAAGGAAACAGAGGAAACAACCCCTCACAAAGCAAAAAACAGGGGAAACAACCTACAAATCAAAATTACAAAGAATAGTAGCAGGTAGATTCCACAAAGAGCACAACAAAAGGTTTTCCTTAGATCTAGGAAAACCTCTTTTCACAGCAATCCTTGACCTGACTTCCCAAAAAACTTGCTTCAACAATTGCTCTTCAGTTTTGGGAACACCATCATGTTTAATCTCATTTCTGGTACGCCAAAGGTTATAAACCACAGAACCAAAAACCACCCGACATAACAAGCAATTAAGAGATTTATTGCCCCAGCAATTACATCCTAACTGCACAAGATGATCCCAAATAACAGGAGGCCTATCCACCCTGCAACGAACCATGCAATATTTCCATATTCTAGAACTAAAACTGCATTCAAAGAAGATGTGATCACGAGTTTCAATTTGACTATGACAAAAATAGCATTGAATATCACCCTTATAACCCTATTTAAGTAACCTTTCACCTGAAGAAGCCTATTTTTCATTGCAAGCCACAAGATAAAGGCCTATTTAAGGATAGCAAGGAGGAACCAAATCAATTTCCACCAAATAACCTCTGCATTCTTCTCTCTAAGAGCTTCCCAAGTTTCGCACTAACATAGACACCTTTCTTAGAACCAAGCCAAATAGGCTTATCAAACCGCCCAAGCAAACTCGTAAAGTCTAGCTTGAATGTCAACTAAAGCTTTTGATCTCGCAGTCTCCAAACCAATCTCCATTGCAGATGATGTAGACAGTTTAGCTTCAATATTACTTTGAGCATCATAAACAACCCTAAAGCCATATTGCTCAATTAATATCCTGCAGGATGCCACAAATCCAGCTACATATGAATATTATCCCCATTCCCAACTTCAAACTTTAAGAATCTTTTGGCAATATCTCTCGCTTCAAGATTTTCCTCCAACTCCAAGAACAGTTAGAAATGCCTACACTCCAAAAACTCTTTCTTCAAAAGATTTTCTCTTACCCATGCAACCCAAATGTAAACTGCACCTAGCAAAATGCTCCAAATATGCCTAAGCATAGATGTTTGATTCCAAACTTCAAGTCTTTTCAACCCCAAACCTCCTCATTCTTAGGAAAACAAATATCGCACCAAGCAACCTTAGCCTTAGCTACACCTTCATCTTTCCCATTCCAAAGAAACCTATTGAATTTCTGCTCAATAGCTCTAATAATCTTTTGGGAAGAATGAAAATACCCATCCAATACACTTGTAAATCAGAAAGAATGTAAGATAACAACTGAGCTCACTCGCATAAGAGAGATTTTTGGAAAGCCAAGAATCTATTTGACCAGAAATTCTGCTAAGTAAAGCTCCACAATTAGTCAAGAAAGTCTAGAAGAAATGAGAGGAACTCCAAGGTACCTCACGGGAGATGACCTTCACATCCTTAAATCCTCCAAAATAACATGCTTCAATCTATCTGAAATTCCCGAACAATAAAATGAACTTTTTGCAAGGTTAGCTTTCAAACCAGACAAATTTTCAAACTCAAGCAGAGCAGCCTTGATAACTCTTATAGAGCTCAAACTAGCTTCCAAAAGATCAAGAGATCATCTGCAGAAACACAAATGAGTAAGCCGCATTCTCACACATTTAGGATGAAATTTAAAACCACCATTACCACTAGTGTGATCAGCCATAATCCTAGAAAAAACCTCCATAGCAAGAACAAACAAGTAAGGAGATATAGGATCACCCTGCCTCAGCCCCTTTTTACCTTCAAAATAGCCAACCAAAGTACCATTAATACAAACTAAAAATTTAGGAGATGTGATACACTCCTTAATCTAGCTCAAAAACCTATTAGGAAAGCCAAAGCAATGAAGACAATGAAGCATAAAATCCCAATTCACAGAATCATATGCTTTCATAATGTCTATTTTTAAAGTGCATCTAGGATTCCCTTTTTTCTTATGATAACCCTCACAAGTTCCTGAGCCAATAAAACATTCTCAAAAATACTCCTAAAAGGAATGAAAGCATTGATTCATACTCACCAAATTACCCAAAAAGGCAACATTCGGTTAGACGAATCTTTGTGATGCATTTATATATAACATTGCAGCAAGCAATAGGCCTAAAGTCTCCCATAGCAGATGGATTAGCCTTCTTAGGCACTAAAGATAGAATAGTAGCATCACTTCCTTTAGCAATAAACCAGAAGAAAAGAAACCTTTAATGGCAGCCACTACCTCCGTCCCACAATAGACCAAGTAGATTTAAAAATCTGCAGAAAACCCATCGGAGACCGTGGCCTTGTTAGCTTTCAAATTTAAAAAGGATTTGGTGATTTACGAGCAAGGTCTAAACGTTACATGGGGGCTAGAATTTCAGAATTTACTAACTTTGTAGTAAATTTATGTGGATCGAGAAATTTCAAATGCATACATTATATGGGTTATTAAACTAATCTTTAAATATTAGTGCGTCAAATGCATTAATACATCTCAAAATTTTAGAAATAAAAATTCTCAACGCGAAATGCATGCATGCATGGCTTGATCGATCAGCAGTGACTCAAGCATTGCTTGCGTATTATATATGCAGAGTAACTTCTTGTCATTTTTTTAGTATTAAATTACAAGTGGATTTCTTCAAAAAATTGAGAAATTAAAAATTACAAGTGGCTTGATAAGAATATATATGAGCAAGAAAATGAAACGGTAATTATATGTATGCCTTTATTCAGAATCAATCCTCTCTCTGAGATCAAATACCAATTAAGCACGTGGCCTTCATGTGGGAGGTGTTTGATATTTGAATAAAATTATGGTAAATTATCATTTCATAAACTGAGATTATTTACAAATGAATAACTTATTTATCTTAATTAGAGATGCATGACATATGGAGTTTTTTTAATTAGTCACTCTTCATCTATCCATCTAGCTAATTAAATATTCTATATACACATACATACATATTGATTATGTACTGCTTCCATCTTATTTTATTTCTTATAAAAAACAGAAGAGTAGGTCCAATGGGGTGCTGTCAAGAAACAAGACAAAAGGCAAAGGTGACAACTGCAAGGAGTGAGATATTTCCAAAACATGAGTTGACCTGAAAGGGCTTCTAGAGTAATGGGCATGATAACCAACTCTCTCTTTTTTGTTGTTCATATTGATTATGTAACTCTTATAATTCTCGTAAGTTACATATTAATTATATAATTATTGTATTCCTATATAATGTCTTCTTTGTCAAGTTTTTGGTATCTCTTGGTTCCATAGCTCTGTCTCTAGTTATTTGTTTTGCCTCATTTCAACGGTACAGCACAACGTTTTTGTTAAAAAAAAAAAAAAAAAAAAAAGGAAAAACAAGATTATTTCCTGCCGTTTAACATAGTTTGGTGCCATTTGAGCTGAAACGACATTAAAAAAAAATTAAAAAAATAAAAATAAAAATAAAAAGCATAAAATGCCATTTTTGTAGTGCTTCTCGAATATCCCAAAAAAATTTAGTTCCTAGAGTCAAATTTCATTAAATTTTTATGGATTCCGTAAATGCCAAGTCAGCGTCAATAAAATTGCGACTTGTGTCACTCTTAATAAAAATCATTCATAAAAAATTCCCCAATGATCCCAAATAACACCTATGTTAGATCCGGCCTTTGACCATCTTATCTAAAAACTAATTGGTATCTAGTGAGGGAAGCCAAAGCTTTTTATAGCATTCAAAATCGTATCCCACAATGCATGTTAATTCTAAGTGCCGCCAAGTGAGCAGAATGGCATTGTTGCAACCCAACAATCCCTTCCTCAACATGACGCCTCGTGACTCAACCCATAACCTCGGCTTTGATACCATTTATTGGGTCGGGCCTTTGATCGACCTTCTCATCTAAAAAGCAATTGGTATCCAGTGTTGGAAGCCAAAGCCTTTTATGGCATTTAAAATCGTACCCCGCAATGTATGTTCTAAAAGCTGCCTATGTGAGCAGAGTGGCATTGTTACACCCCAACAACGTAAAAGAAAATGAAATAGATGTTTTTTCATCAATTAATTACAACCAATTCAAATTTAACAAACCACACACAATTTCACCATATCAAGCAGAGTATAAAATAAGATAAATACAAAGAATTTTGGTAATGAAGTCGACCGATTTGTATTCTACCATAGTAGTTTTAGAACTTCGGTCATTTTACTGTATCAAGCTTCCTCTACAACCTGAAACTTGGGTGGCTGAATATTTGATTTTATGAGTTAATGAGGTCTAGGAGAGGTTAAAGATCGATTGAAGGGATCGATAGGGATACAAAAACATTCTCCAAGACCATAAGACAATGGCCGGTGTTTGGAAATTAATTGTGCATAGTAATGTTTGTATAGGCCTTCAAAAAAACTGTGATTTAAGTTCTAAGTCAGTTTTTTCTTTTTTTCAAAAAAAAAAAAAAAACAATGTCCAAGGCAACTTAAAGCAGATCAAGATATATATATATATATATACCGTTGTGTTCTTATTCAATTGTTTTTATTCCTTTACTCCCACATTTTGGCACTTGGGAGCCGAAAAAAAAAACAATTGGACACAGGTGATCTGAAATCATAAGGACTATTGACAAATGATTTTGTTTTTTGTTTTTTGTTTTTTTTTTTTTTTCCGGCATTTTTTTTTGTTTTAAAAATTATCATTGAATTTACGGCCCTATCTTTAACATTTGCTTTTATACCGATGGTGTTTTACATTTTGCTTTTGGGATTAGGGCCGAGCAGATTCACCGAAAGGCCGAAGCTTGATCGAAAGTGCCACCGAGACCGATCGGCACCGACGAGAAGACAGACATGAGGGCGGCGGGATTTCTCCTTCCGAAATTTTTCGATTGGCAAAGGGTAGAAAGCTTTCGAAGTCAGCCACATTACCGAACCGACTCATATCGACATTCAAAACGACGCTGCTTTGATTAATTTTAAAATACTTATATATGTCTACTCAAACGGCGCCATTTTGAGTAGCACACATATATATATATATATATATATATCTCTTTCTCGCTTCTCACTGTGCGCTTCTAACCCATTTCCCAAGTTCCCAAGTCCCAACCCTAGCGCTGCACCCTCTGGAGTCCGTGCCTCCTCCCGCCTCTCACTCTAACCCATTTCCCCAAGTTCCTAAGTCCCAACCCTAGTGCTGCAGCCCTAGTGAGTCCGTGAGCCCGTGAGTCCGTGACCCTCCTCACACCCTAACCCATTTCCCAAGTTCCCAACCTCGTGAGTCTCGTGACCCTCCGCTCATCTCTTCGTCTCTCTCTCTCGCGCTCCGCCTTTAGCCATCGACTGTCGCTGTCTTGGGTCCCGATGAGGCGACGCTGTCATCTTCTCTTCTCATTTCACCATTTCTCGAATCTCCCAACTAAAACGATCAACAAGGTATTCTTCGATTACCGATTGTTTTAGATTTTTTGTCTGACATAATGTTTTTCACCCCGTGATCTTCTTCGTTTCTTCTTTAAAGATCTTTACTCGAGTTGGGTGTTACAAAACTTCATGCTCAACACTCAAGTGAAAGGGTTTGATCTTACTCTAGAGACCTATGTTAACAGAGAATATACTCAATATAGTACTTATTTTTATCGTTCTTTTTCGGATTTTGACAATGCCTTAATTAATAATTTAAAAATGTGATGAAAAAGATTGAAAACAATATCTACTCCTGCCTTAATAATTTAAAAATTGCCCCTTTAAAAAATTACAAATTTTTTTTCCCTTTAAAAAAAAAGAAAAAAAAACCCAAAAATTTTAAATTTTTTCTTTTGTTTTTTTTAAATTTAAATTTTCCCAATTTTGCCTAGGGTTTCTAAAACCCCAAAATCATGGGTTTTTACCTTTAAACCCTTTTCAAAACCCTTTTTTTTTTTCCTTTTCCAATAAATTTAAAATCCCCGGGGAGCGGGGGAAGGCCCCTTTAGGGCCCTTCTTTAAAGGGCCAATTGGCGAAAAATAAAAAGACCTTTTTTTTGCCTTTTTTAACTTTTTTAAAAGTTTTTCCAAAAAAAAGGGGGTTTAAAGGGAAAGGCCCTTTTTTTAAAAAAAGGGTTTTTAAAAAAAACCTGTTTTAACAACAAAAATTCTTTTCTTCCCTCCAAAAGGAAATTTAAAAACTTTCAAGGGGTTTGTTTTCTTTTAAAATTTTAAAATTAAAATAAATTTAAATTCAAAGAAACCCAAATCGACTTTTTAACCCAAAAATTTTGATTGTTTTTTAAGATTAAAAGTTTTCTCCTTTGTTTTAAAAAAAAAAAAATTTTTCTCAATAAATTGTAGTACGCTAAATAATAGGTTCAAATTTTCCATTGAAGTTCTCTAAATTAATTAATTTGGTTTGCTTGTTCAATTTTTAGGAAATTTTCCCAAGCTTTAAAAAATTTAATTTTCAAATTAAACCAAAGGAAAGAAACAAATTTTAAAAAACTATGCTAATCTAAAATACATTCCAAACAAAAAATAAAATAATTACCTTGGGAAAATGCTGTGGTTAGAGGTCAATACAAAAACGTAGTCAACTATTCCTGTTAACATTGAAATGCAAACAAATAAACTAAAAAAAAATAAAAATTTATTTAACCAAATACACAACATAATAAAAAAATATTCCAAATAATCCTAAGTTACTCTCATGGAACTTTAAAAACTTTTACAAATAAAATTCTAATATTCAAAAGAATACTTAATTTCCAAAAATGATCAAGATAAAATAAGTAATTTAAGTGAAGTCATTTAATTTTTTAAAATAAAAAAAATGAATTTTTTTTTAAATTCAAGTTTTCCCATTAACTTAATTTAAACCCCATGTACAAGTATAAAGTAATGTAAAAGGCTTTTAACTTGATGGTGAACACCTTCATACTTTAAAACTTAAAAATAAAAATTTTTAACCAAAATAAAATTTTCCTATGGGTATTTTCTTTAGGATCATTAGCTGCCTTAAAGTCACTTTTTCTATTCAATATATTGCCAAAACCTATTATAAGTTGACTTTGGGATCCATTTCAACTGTTGATTCCCATTTTACAAGATATGGAATTTCCAACTTGAGTTATTTTCTAAAGTAATTTAAAGATTCTTCTTCTTGTTCAGAATAGAGCTAATCCTTTAAATGTTCTTTTTTCAGGTTTAACATCATTTAAATTTGCCCTGACAAGCTTTCAAAGTGCATTGTCAATCACTTTCATGTCCTAAATTTTAAATAATTCCATTTTTTTGGTAATTGGCCTGAACCTTCTTAATGGCTTTTAACTTTTCAATAATTCTTTTACTTAATAATGAAAAATTTTTAATAATTTTCAAACGGGACTTTAAAGGGTATCTTTGTTTATGGGCTTTGGCTTTAACAATTTGGAATTGAAGCTTCCCATGATTATTTTCCAATTTTTTGAGGTTTCAAAATCTTTAAGATGGTTGCCATTTGGAATTTGTTAAAATTTAAATTGGATTGAGTTTTCTCAGAACGATCTCTTCTTGTTGGGTTGTGCTCCATTGGAACAATGGCTTGTTCTTGGTGTCATTTAAAATAAAGAAGTTCTCCTTGGATTTTTGGATTTAAAGCTTATCTTATGGATTTGCTTTATTTGAAACAATAAGAATCATTTAATTTTAGGATTGCCATAAATGTTGCTCTGTTGTTGTAGGAGATGACTTCTAAATTTCATGGGCATTTTCCCAAATATTTTAAGGAATTAAATAGTTATTTTTTAAGAAATAATTTTCAAATAGAATTCAGGTGAAAGGCTTTTTAAAAATTAATTTTAGGCAATTTGGGAATGCCTTAGTCTTGCCACAAGGCAATAAAAAAAAGTATACCTGAAAATTAAATTTAAATTTACTAAATAATTTTCAAAAAATAAAAATCACTAATAATTTAGAAATTTTTGATGAAATAATTTTGCATATTCCATGGGCTATAAAATCCAACTAAATTCCTTTAAAAGAAGGAGGTTAATATTTAATTAATTTTCTGTTTAAAGTTTGTGATTGTGTAACTAATTAGTTTTAAAGAAAAGCAAATTTCAAGATATAAAATCATTCAGGAGGTGTTACCTTTGGATTTTTGAAATTGGGATTCCTGATTATTTAGAAAAAAAGTAAGATAATCCCAAGGTTTGATAAATCAAAAAACCAAAAGCATATCACTTAATCAATTTTGCCGTTTTAATTAATAACGATGTGGTTTAATTTCTCTTAGGAATCCGTTAAGGATATTTACCTTTAAAACACTTTATGAAAGCAAAAAGAAAGGAAAATTTAAAAGGGAATTTTGGAAATTCATGTTACGAAATGTTTTATTAATTTTAAGGGAAATTTAGTTCTTATTCATAAAGTAGTTAAAATCTTCAAAAGTGTTTTAATAATTGTAGGATTTAATTTGAAAAATAAGTTAGAATACATTCAATAATTTCATTTCAAGTGGTACCTAATTGCATTTACATTCTTTTTTCAGTTTGCACTGGTGTTTATGACTTTTTTCATGGTTTCGGGTTTGGTAACTTCAATTGTATGGTTTTTTAAGAAATTTCATGAATTTTGAGTTATCAACAATTTAAACCATTATAATTTAATTTTCCGGATTAACTGGATGTATTGTTTTTAATCAAAGCTAAAGTTTATTTTAAAAGAACACTATGTTGGCAAAACGCAAAATTAACAAAATAATTATTGAATTATTTCACAGATTTCCGTAACAATTACTTTTAAGTATTTTTTAATTTTGCTTGGACTTAAATTGCATTTTTAAAATTATGTTTCTTATATTTTAAGTTTAATCAATGAAAATATATGTTTTTGTCAAAGGTAAAATAATTGAATTATGAATCCAAATTAATTATATTTGTAATTTTTTAATTTCATAGATTAAGGTTACTAAATTCTTAGTTCTGTTATAATCGAAATAGTTTTGGCATCCGGGATATCTTGTGCACTTTTATAGTTAGACCTGGATTTGATTCTACATGGAAATTCTATATTTTATAAGATGTGATCATAAAATATATACAAACAATATAATATAAGGTAATGGGTTTTATCCATTAAGTATAGTTAAACATTGGTGGTGTTTAAACCTTTCCTTTTAAATTTAATTGAAAAATTTTTAAAATTCTTAAATCAACAAAAAATGGTTAATGGTTTAGTATTTAAAGTTCATGGAACCGAATATTGATTGACCTAACCTAATTAAACCGGCCGGAAAATTGATTCATAAACAATACACATGCATAGTTGCAATGCATAAATGGGACCCAATTGATAACGTAGATGATCTCTTAATGCTCAATAAATGTTTCATAAGGTTTTGATGCAACCTGTTCCATAATCCCGTTCCATTTAAAAGTTTAAGGAAATTATTTACTTTTCATTGGTCCCAAATTTTCTTCAAAAGCTTATTTATAAATTAAAAAAGGTAAATTGTTTAGAAATTCATATTAAAACTTCTAGTAATTTATTCATATAATTTGGTTACTTCTAAAAAAGAGAATAAACTGATCCTTGTGACTTGTTTGGGTTTGGATCCAAATCAAAAGTTTATCGTAAATAAGTTTGGAATCTTGAATGCCAATGATTCCGCGCAATGACTCATTAATTGAAATGATGGTTCAACAGGAGATGGCTCTTGACTCATACAACGGGTGCTGATCAATGCAGACAGGGAATTTAGATTCCCAATCAAGGTCTTTGTATGTCAAGAACAGAACTGTAGCTGTCTTTGGCAATAGATTATCCACTCCGGAAGCTTCAAGATATAAGTCATTGACTTTAACAACTGGAAACAAAACAAAAAATTTTAAACTAACAATAATGTTATTCAGAATAAGGTGTGTTTTAAATATTTTGACCCTAAATGAGGGTTTTGATTTGGCAATGAGAGAAACTCGTGAAACGAATTCAAAAGGAGGAATCAATGCAAGAGAAGTTTAACCGTTATCAAGCCACTTGATGTGAAGATTGTTTAGACTGCGTGTTCTTTCAATGTCAAGTTGGTATGTTTAGCTTGCAATTTGGTCTAATTAAATAAAATTGTTACGTAAATTTATGAGATTTTTACATCGTTAGCAGTTTAAAAAATTTTTTTCCTTAAAGGGTCTTAATTGAAAGGAAAGTTTTAATTTGAGAGCATTTGATGTTAAATTGAAATGGAGTGGTTTTAAAAAATGAATGTTTACAAAGAATGAACTAATGAGATTGATCGAGAAGGATTCTTAAGGCTTGTTATTGAAAATTTAAGGTGGGTTTTTTGCAAGAGGGATGCTTCATGGAAGGTTTACAACAGTGGGTAGATAAATTAGGATGGGCTTTTATCCTTTGTTCAGTTAAATTACAAAGGTAAGCCAATCAAGGAAAGATGGTAATTGCCTAAAGAAGGAATTTGAGTACTTTGGGAATATTGGTTACTTAATTTAAATAGTGAATGTGGTTGTTGGATCAGAGAGATTAGCTATTGGAAGGGGAAAATAATTTAGTCGGTGAAACCCTAATGAGTAAAGATGATTACAATGGTCCCAAGAAAGGATTTCAAGGTGGTGAGGTTCAAAGGAGGAGCCAAGGGTTAGGGTTAGAGAGAGATAGATTCATGAGTTCTACATTTTAGATAGTCCGGGCAGCCGGTTCTATAAAGGTAGATTAGCCAGGTGATGGTAGAAAAGCTCCTTTTGCCAACGACCTTTTAAATTGAAATTAGTTGTTGCAAAAGGGATTGTTTAAAAAGGACATGAAGTGAATTAAGCGACGTTGGGAAAGGTTCGGGAATTAGTGAAGATCCTTAAATGTTAAGGTTGACACTTTTAGGCTTAGTTATGTAATTAAGTGATTAAACATTTATTTTGCAAGTTTTTTGAGGTAAGTGAAAGTTCATTGAGGAGAGTTGAAATTAAAATTCTGGGCGGGAAATCCTTTATTATTAGACCAGGTTCATTGCAAGAAAAGATTTGGTTGACTTTTAGTCTTTTGTTTTAACCAAACTGCTTTGTTTCAAAGTTTTGAAATGGTTAAAGATTTATGGGTTATTAAAGCAATGGGGCTTTGGTTTGGTTGACTTGGAATGAATTTACTGTTGTGTAAAAACTTTGGATAAATTTTGACAACTTGTTGGTTGCATATTATTTGGTTTTCATTAATTTTTAGAATTCAGTTGGAAGTGCTTCAGGTTTTGGAGTAGAAGTTTTGGTTGCTTTACCAACTCATTGGGCATCATTTGTTAGGGCAAAAGGGGTTTGGTTGTCTTTAAGTTGCAGAACGAGAAAGTTTTGTGGAGAGGAATTGAAGGGCAAGGGATTTGTTTATGTAAAGCAACTTTAATGAAACTAGGAACTTATGGGAATATTTCTTGGTTTAAAAGTTATTAGGAGGGTGGATAGGGACGATTTCTTTGGTGTTTAAAATCTGCAGTTTTTGCTCCATGGCTTGATTTGTGGTTTGTGTAACTCCAGGGTTTAGGAGAGGTTGAGGAATTTAAGATGGAAATTCTTTGCAAAAATTTGTATGTAGGAAACTAATTTGCCTCATTCTTGGGCCAAACAATGGATTCATTTTTGATTCTGTTTCCAAAGTTTGATCCATGTAAAGTTCTATAGAATTGTGATGTTTTGTTTAATACTACCTAGGGATGCTGGAGCATACTTGGAGTTTTAAGATTAAAAAACTTAAGTTGGAGAGAGGGAGTAGTGTTAAGAAGAAATTTCAATAAGTGGGTTATTTGAATTATTAGTTAAATTTGTTTCCCTTTTGATTTCTTTTAAAGGTTAAAATTTTGTATTTGATTTTGGTTGAAAAGGGTTTTTAAGTTTTTAGGAAAAGGAATATTTGGAAAACAAGTTCGAGGAAGAAAATAAATTTTTTAAAGGGTAATTTTTTAAAACTAGCTTTAGGAAAGGAATTTTGAAATTTTTACTTTTATAATTCTTTTAATTGAGATGTAGGACTTTCGGTTAGTGGTTTTATTAAGTTTTCTCCTTTTGTGAATTCCTGGATATTCCCAAATTAGGTTTGAAACCAAAATTTCTTGTGTCTGTTTTTTTAATTTTATTATTTCTACTTTTTGTGATTTGAATTCAATTTATTTTATCACTATTTCGAAAGTTGAGTAGTGGACTTATGTAAGTATTTTACTATTATATTCATTCCAATAAGGATTATGAAATTAACCAATTAATTAACCAATAGTTGGAAAGAATCCTTGGAATGTTTAAAACTAGTGCCCGGGATAAAAAACAGAGAATTAATCTAAATCAATTTTTTTTGAATTTGAAAGAAAATAACACACAAAATAATTAATATTTATTTTGAGCAAAAAATTTAATCATCAAATAAACCAACCTTAAAATATAACATTTTCGTAGGAAAGGGATTTAAATAAACTGCATACAAAAAAAAGAAACAAATAAAAATACCAAGAACCTTTCCCCTAAGGAAAAAAATTCTTCATATTTAATTCTAAAAGGGGCATTCCGTTGAAAAAAGGAAGTGATCAGCGTTCATGGTTTTTACACTTGACATTTTAAACTCAACCAAAATTAAAATAGTGGCAAAGGTATTTGATAAGGAAAAATGTTAATTGGAAATTTTAATAGGTGAAGAAGTAAGTTTGGGTTAGAACTTAAAAATGAAAGTGCCTGTATTAATCAGAAACCTTACTTAAAAAATATCTAATTCATAAAAAGTAAAAAATCCAAGATAAAAAATTGTTTGATTAACCAAAATCCTTTAATAATTTTAAATAACTTTAAAAAATTTAATTTAAAATTTATAGGAATTAATTGGCCAAATTTTATTCAAATAAGGAACAAAACCCAATCAAAACATATCACTAAATTCCAAAAAATAAAAATTAAATCCTATTTTTATTTTTTTTTAAAATTTGTTTCCAAATTTACCATTTCCATTTTATTTTAAGACCCCTTTAATTACCAAAATCCAAAATTCCACCAAAAATGCAAAAATTTCTTTTCAAAAAAATAGAACACATTTATTTTAAAAGACCAGCCCCACAATAATTTGATTTCCAACAACAACCAAAATTATTTAAAACAAAAAAAAAACCCAAAAACCCAATCAAAACATGAACAAACCAACAGATCCTAATGTACAAACAATCTATAAGTCCAAAAGAAGGAGCTACCTTAGGGAGTAGGTGGTGGCCTGCCCGAACCAAGAGATGGAAACCGGAGGTTGTGCCAAGGAGCGTTAACCAAAAAGGGGGGCCTCATTTGGATAGACCATGACCCATAGTTATCTTTTGATAATCTAGGATTTGTTGCTGGACTATGTTGGAACCCATTTCTAGAAAAGACAAAATGGGAATTGGCACAACTGGGCTCGATACCAATTTGAAAGATTAAAAATACTAGTTTACAAACTAGTTACCTTTCTATTTCTCTCTCTCTCTCTCTCTCTCTCTCTTTTATTACTAAAGACAAAGAATAAATTAGACTAGAGAAGAGTGGAGGAAGACTTCTTAAGTATTTCACTTGTATTGAAAATACATCTTATGAAGCCTATAAATAGAGGCATTCAAAGACTAACTTACAAGGCTTCTACTTCTCCTTATTTATTGTAATAAATAACAAAAACTCATCTCTAAGTTAAGACTTTAGTTGAGAATTAAATAAACACATGAGTTTAGAAACATTAAAGTCCCTTATTAATTAAAAGAACTTAATAACTTCTACCATTTAGAAAAACTCTCTTGTATTTTGATTTGTTTAGTTTCCAACGGAAGATGATCTGATTGGTTAGACGCCAACTTTACCTTCTCGATGAAAATCGTCCTGTTCGTGTTTATGTTAGGGACTGCCTTGACAATGAAAAGCTGCGATATGTTTATGAACAAGTGAATATTCCATGGAATGAAACAAAGCCAACTCGTTGCAAATCTAAGTTATCTAATTCCAAGAAAGTAGCAACTACGGTTGAGTTTGCGGTTGTTCGGATAGGATGATAAGCACCGTGGTCTCTAGGCCCACAATTCGACAAGAAGAGATAAAAAGGAAGAGGTGTTGGTGATTGAAGGCATGGAGTTTGAGAAAGATGCAGCGGTGAAGTTTGACGTACATATTGCGAAAACTCTACTTATGGGCCGAAAACACGGAGTTTGCGGGAAGCTTTGTGCCGTGTGGCATTCTCATACGCATGGGAAGAAGAAGATGAATAGCGCCGAGATCGATTAGGGATCACCGACTTGTTGAAGGACTTGGGCGGATGGTGATGACACGGTGCTTGTGACTTTAGTGCCTTAAGAAGGGAGCGGGTTGTTACCATTGGTGGAATCGTGATTGAGCTTCTTTCTTGAGCTTGAGCCATGTTTATTATCATGATCGATCTACTCCTTGGTTTATTATTAAACTTAATGCAATAATATGTATTAGAGGGTGTCACAATCCTCTTCAAGCTAGGATAATTAGTAATTGTCGATTAGGTGACTTGAATTTGTACATCATTCATCAACCTTACCGTGGGCCCCAAACCATTATGGCATCCCATACTTTTTGACTTGTGTTTCTCTCCCCACGTCCATTTTGTCTCTCCATTCAATGAGCTTCTTCTAGAAGCTTTGTGAAAAGGCTTTGTTGTTTTATTATTGAAGCTATTTGGTCATTGAGAGACAAAAGGGCAGCAACTTTAGTTTAAAAGAGAGAACAAACAAAAACTTGCAGAGAGAGAAAGAGACTTGTGTTGCAGAGAAGAAGAGATACATTATTTTTCTTCCGTTTGATCACACGTTTGGAGTCTTTGAAAAGCTTAAAGAATTTTAGAGAATATTTTCTTTTGTATTTAATTTTCTTTTGAATGAGATTGGAGTGTATTGGGGCTTTTGGGTTTGAGGGTTTTATTCGTACTACTCTTTGTACTCCACTCTTTTGTTAGTGAATTTCTCATGGATTGTCTCCGCAATGGATGTAGGCTTGTTAAGCGAACCACTTAAATCTTTGTGTCTTGTGTGGTTGTCTTAATTTTATTCTGCACTTTTCTACTTCTTTGGTGATCTTGGAATTTGCTTTTTCACAACAAACGGTATCGAGCTCGGGTATTTATTTTGGGGATCGCTATTGCAAAATTTGAAGTAGAAAAGTTTGATAGTCAGAATAGTTCTACTCTTTGGCGCATCAAGATGTGGGCTTTCTTACGGCAACAAGGCTTGGCAGAGATTTTGGAGGGTGAGGTGCTATCAACATTCATCAATGGAGGAAAGGAAGGAACTTGAAGAAAAACCCATAGTGCAATTTTGTTGTCTCTTTCGGATGGAGTTTTAAGAGAAGTTGCCAATGAAGAAACACCGCTAGACTTTGGAAGAAGCTAGAAAGCTTGTACATAAAGAAGTCCCTCACTAATCAATTGTATTTGAAGCAACGGTTATATGCCCTCAAAATGAAAGAAAGTATGCCTTTTTGTGATCATCTTGATAACTTTAATAGAATTATTTTGGATTTGAAAAATATTGATATTAAAGTAGATGATGAGGATCAAGCCCTGATTTTGTTGTGTTCACTACCGGATGCCTTTAATAATTTTGTTAATTCAATGTTGTACAGTAGAGATACTATCTCCTTAGCCGATGTTAAATCTGCTTTAAATTCTATGGAGTTGAAGACAAGATTGAATAGTAAAGGTAATGATAATCAGGCAAAGGGTTTATTTGTTAAGGGTTGTTCAGAAAATTCTTCTAATTTTAAAGGTTGATCCAGTGAGAGGCCAATTGCAGTCCAGGTCAAAGAAGAAAGTAAAGTGTTACTACTGTAAAAAGTATGTGCATTATAAATCCGAGTGTCCAAAGTTGAAAATAAAGAGGAAGGTGACAAGCAAAGTTCCTCTTCTGTGGCTGGTGTTGTCGAAGGAAATTCTAAGGGCTTAAACCTTATCCTTGTAGTTTCCATTTTTTATGATCGTTCTAATGACAAGTGGGTCCTTGATACTACTTGTACATTTCATATGTCCCTAAAGGGATTGGTTTACTACCTATGATTCATCAATGGTGGTTTAGTCTTGATGGGAAATAATGTGCTGCAAGATTGTTGGTATTGGTACAATCAATTAGGATGCATGATGGGATTGTGAGGACTTTGGAATGTTTGACATATACCAGATTTGAAGAAAAATCTTATTTCATTGGGCACTTTGGACTCGCTTGGATACAAGTATTCCGGTGAAGGTGGAGTCATTCGGGTTAGCAAAGGCTCATTCGTATAATGAAAGGTAACAAGGTTGATGGCCTTGATGTGATATTTTGTGACCAAAAATATCAATTATAAAAATAACCACTCACAATAGGACAAATCTTTGTAGGATATGGCTATAGAGAGGGTGTCGAACCTCAAGGACTGGGGTTTTGTTATCAAATTTGAAAGACCAAAATTAACTTAATTAAAGAGAATTGATTTGATTTTCTTTAAAACTAAAGTGCATGAAAATAAAAGAGATTTAAAATAAAAGAGAGTGTAGGGTATTAACTTCACTCTATTCGCACAACAATGGTTAATCATAATTAATTCCAGAAATTCATTCTATGCATGTTATAAATAAACAAGAAACTACCTTATTAAAGAATAAGCATAATCTATCTTGGTTAGTACGGATCGTTCACGACCACTAAGATGCGGTGCGACCCATCTTCCCTAGGTATAAATTATCAAATTCTTTAACATGACACATACAATCAATGAATAAGTGTAACCCATCTTCCGTTGGCACAAAACGTCTACCTAAATTACACTAAACTAGGGTGTAGTACAATCCGTCTTCCCTAGGCAAGGCCTATCAAATCTTATTAATCATATGCCAATTAAACCCATTGTATAACCATCATCCTCATAATCACAGAAAATAAGAATGATTTGAGATCAACAAAAGTAAAATACTTTCTAAGACAAGAGAAGAATTTTACAAATATTGATTTTGAATTTAAGAACAATTGCATTTAATAATTAAGAACAGAATCAAAAGGTAGCAATTCTCATAGTTATACAATCAACATGCATAAATTGAAAATCTAGAAATTAAATACAATCAAACCATTGTGCTTGGATATAGTTACATTAACACCCACGAAGGGGTTTAGCCGCTCATGATCTTCTAAGCTTCAAAGACAAATTTCGATTTCTAGTTCTAGGAAGCGGTGTGTCAATTTACAATGTTTAGAGGCCTATTTATAGGGATTAGGAGAACCCTAAAACCCTAGAAACCCTAGGAAAACCTGAAGTCAGTCTCCCAGGTCAATTGGGAGACTTAGAAAACCTTCCTTCTCAATTTGGACTCCGTTTTGTCTCTGCCGCCCATGTGCCTCGAGCGAACATGCTTTGAGCGTATTGTAGCTACAGATAACTGCTACAGTAACTTTACTATAGTACCCGCGACAATAATGTTGTTACAAATATCTACCTAAATTAATAGGCAAATAATTGTATGTTTTACCCTAAGTGCACAAGGTCAACATGGTAGTATATGATACAATGCAGGTCATTCCCACGAGGATTGCTAAATTTTGCTTAAAATAAATTCCTTAAGTAAAACAAAACAAAGATTGATTTTGATTTGATAATAATAAAAGATAGGGCTTTGATATCCACCACTAATTATATTTAGATAATATAACAATATGCCAATGTTTTGATCATGTTATGTATATCTAATGTTTGTCAACAAAAAGGCATGGGTGTATACTCCTTAAGCTATAGATTTCCTAAACAGAGTTAGGTATGGGCGTATACTCTAACTCTTTTCTTTCTTAAAGGATTTAGCATGGTGTATACTAAGTTGTTCTTTAAGAAAGCATAATTGTGGAAATCGACAAACACATGAGGCCTAGGGCATGGGTGTATACTCTTGGTTCCCCATGTTGATTAACCCAAGAACCCGGTGTGGATTTCTTTTGTTACTTTTATTAAACCTAGGACTCGGTCATCCAAATTGATTTAACTAACTAATCCATACCACATGCATATGTTGATCGAGCACAACATATGGCAATTCATGAAAGCGAGAATTAATCAAGTTAAATATCATAACATGATCATCACAAAGCGCCAATATTGAATATTAACTAAACATAACTAGGGCTTCAATCTAGCCCTACTAAGTAAATTAGTTACACATAAGTTTGATGTTAAACATCTTCATAAAATAAAAAGAAATGAAAAAGTAAACCCGAAACTTGAACTTGAAAAGCTCCAATTCTTCTCCTTGAAAATTGTGTGTTTGTTCTAGAGGTTTAAGGGTCTATTTATAAGCCTTAGGAATACTCTAGAAACCCTAAAAATCATTGGGTTTGAGCCCTAGTTCGATCTTGAGTTACAAAACCCAAGAAATTGTACTTTCCATATCAAGGTGGCGGCTAACTTGCTCATCACGCATGGTACGCTTGATCGCACCGGGTTGCGATCGATCGTGGGGTGCGATCGATCTGTTGTCTTTGGGCGCTTGATCGCAGGTGCCTTGCGCCGTGGTCTTTGCCTGTTGTGCGCTCGATTGCAGCTCTCTGCGATCGATCGCACTACGAGCCTCCAATTTTCGAAAATAGCTCTTTTAAGTCAAACTTTTGAGATTGCTTCTTTTTCTTCCAAGGACCTTCAAAAACAAAGAAAACACATAAAAGAACTAAAATGGCATAAATTAACTAAAACTAAAGGATTAACACATGTAAGTTAAGGGCTAAAATATGAATATTTTAGCACTTAACACACCCCCAAACTTACATATTGCTAGTCCCTTAGCAATACAAAACTAAAGACTAAATGGAAAAGCAGAAAACAAAAGATAAATCTATCTTTCATGGGATGTACAATTGCATTTAGCATATGCAACAAGCCTTTTAAACCTTTAGGAATTTCCTAGAGGATGAGTGAAGTCTCGTGAGGGTTTTCCTGGAATGTTACCCACAAACATCATGCACAGTTCATATTATTCCAAAAATTAAAGTATCACTTCAAGATCATGATTCTCCTTCATTAGCAAACTTAAAAGATAAACTCTATCTTCACAATGAATTGAAATTTTAAAATTTAATCACTTACAAAAGACATGCTAAGGCATCACAAGTTCAAAAGCATGTCAAGTGAACTAGCACATAAATATGAAGCTTCCAATTATTTTCAATGTGCAATGTCTTAATATCTAAAAGTTCAAAATCCCTATTAGAATGAACAAAGATGGCAATTTTTTTCTTCGTTAGGTTGTGCAATGTTTGGTTCCCTTAAGCTTTCTAATTGACCCATGTAGCGAGTGTTAAGTCAATGACTCCCAAACCGATGGTTTTAAGGCATTAGGTGTAAAGCACCCTAAGGACTTACTAACTTGAGTAAAAAGGCTACAAAACCAAACTAACCATGACATTAACCAAATCAAAAATTTTCACCTTTTGACGTGAACACTCAATGCTTTGAGGTAAGAGGTCCAATTACTTAGTGAAAAGCTTATCAATGATCATCCTTGTTTTCTTTTTATCACATATATATATGCCAAAGTATCCATCTAATAAATCATCCATTTCACCTAAGACATTGAAACACACATCACCTTCATGTCATACCCCACAAATTATGTGCTTATGTGCTTGTGTAAGATTAGATCAAACATGTGAATTCTCCACTGTCCTAAGCACGTAATCAAACTGAAAAACTCAATTATCAGATCATATGTTCAAAATTTCAAGCTCACCAATGAAATCAGATCATAATTCTTAAGATCAACCAAAATTTCAAGGCAAACATGAACATACATATAATTTTTTTTTCTTTTCACAAACAAAAATAAAATAAAAGGGAATATTTTCTTTTTCATAAAAATAAAATAGAACAGGGACAAAGTGTGTTAAAGTGTCTCCCATGCCCTCAAACTTAAATCACACATTGTCCCCAATGTGTCTATAACATAGAAATAATTTACCGGAGATGGGCAGTTGTTTGGAATAGTATGGCTCATAGCACACCTCCAAACTTGAATTGAAGCACACTTTTCCTGCAAAACACTAAAGTAACATAGGAAACAAAACAAAATAAAAATAAAAAAAAATAAAATAAAATAAAATAAAAATAAAACAAACACACAAAATAAAAAGGATATGCTATGGGGTGCCTCTCATGGCGCTAAGTTTAACGTCTTGACGGTGAGGCACTTTAAACTTGAAGCACCGGTCTTTTCTTCTCTTACACCAAAGGGAATAAATCTTTTCTATTGCAAGGTGATTCCAAATGTCTATAGATCAAGGATGACCACTTTGAGTTTTCTCAAAGTTTCTCATCTGTGGGGAATCATGAACTGGAATAAAGTAACAAGAAAACTCAGGAGCTTCTCTATCTTGATGTCCTCAATTTGCTCATATGGTAACTCTAAGAGACTTCTTTCTTGGCCTCCGGTATTTCAGGAATAAGAGCTAATGGTGAAAAAATCTTAGTGCTTTCTTCTCTTTCTTGATGTGGCTCTGTGGAACATCGGTTTGCTCCTCCTTCCCTTTTCCACTTGATTTTCAGCCACCTCTTCACTCCTCAATTTGACAACTTGCTCATGATAGTAGGTGCACTCTTCCTCCATATAGTGCTCATTAGGATTGGCCACTAACTGACTTTGACACTTTTCTTCTTTGAGGATGTCTGATATTTGCTTGAGATGAGCCTCCATCCTTTCAAATGATTGCATGTGGGAGTTCTCCCTCCTTTCAAATGATTGATTTCTTTCCTACATTTGGCTAAGATAAGTGAGATTATTTCTTCTAAGTGGCATGCACTTCTTCTAAGGCAGGGCTCACTTCTTCTAAGGCAGACCTTTTTGGAGGAGGTGGTTCTTCTTGGCATTGTTAAGGCCAATCGATTGGAGATAGCTCCTCTTCATGATAATGTTGAGACCAATTGATGGGAGATGGCTCCTCTTCATGAGCATCTATCTTGAAAATGGATTGCCGCAGACTTGGGCTAAGACAGAATAAGAATGATCATAAAGCGTGGAGATGTCTCTTCTTCATGATATCGATACTCTCTTCCTCCATATAGTGTCCATGAGGAGTGGTAGCGACTAACTTTGGCGCTCTTCCTTTTGAGAAAATTTGTTCTTTGTGTACAATGGGCCTCCGTCCTTTCAACTAATTTCAAATGAGAGTTCTTCATCTCCTCAATTCTGAACCGATCGAGCTAATGTATCTTGAGAAAACTCAAGGGAGGTGGTTCACTGATATTCTTGTTGTGGAGCTGATTAAGAGGGTATGCATGATTATAGAATTGCCGATATGAGTGATGTTGCAGTCCATGAGCTTGTAGAGCATGAATTTTGGGAGCTTGAGCTTGCCATGAGAGATTAGATTGTTGGCTCCATGATGGGTAACGAGGAATCAAAATAGTGGTCGTTCCTGTCTAGAGAATGATGTGTTCATGTACCTATAAGATTGGTTAGAAGTTTGTCTCATTGTAGGACGTTCTCTAACATGGTGATAAGGGTTGTGGCAACATGAACATGGTCTATAGGGTGTCGGAATGTCGCCCACATGTGTGAAAACAAAAATAAAATAACAAAAGAAGTTAAAACCAAAAGGGCAATAAAAACAAAATTAAAAATAAAAACTTACTATTATGCAACTGAATGACCTTGCATGAAACAAAAGAAAAAAAATCAGATCTATAATTAGTGCGTAATTGTGCTGCTCTCGGATGTGTGATCGATCGCACCGTGAGGTGCACTCGATCATACTGTTCCACTCGGCGCACCTCGAGGCGAGCAGAACTCCAAAAAACTAGAAAAATAGAAAAATTTAAAACAAAGATAAATTAAAGGAAAAAAAAATTCAACAAAATCAAATAATTCCTGCAGCGCCAAAAACTTGTTGTACCAAATACCCACCTAAATTAAAGGCAAATACTTGGTACGTCTTACTCACAAGTGCACAAGATCAAACAATAGTATAGTCATAAATCGAGATCGATTCCACGAGGATTGTTGATTTTATTTAGAATTAATTAAAAATATCAAGATATCACTAAATTGATATTATGAAAAAGAAATAAAAGATATAAAGATAAAATAAAGGTAAGGCTTTGATATCCATCGATGAATGCCAAATATTGCATATTTGGACCCTTTAATTTGCATTTGCTCGGTCTTTAGCTTTATTATTTTCGATGTTTTGTTAGTTTTGGTGTTTTAGTGATTTTCAGGCTGTTAAGAGAAAAATGCAGTTTTAAGGTGATATTTGCAACTCATTATGGGGCTTAAGACACTTTATGGAGCATTGGTAGCAAATTGGGATCGGCGATGATTCACACTCGACGAGTCCCACTAAAAGGCCATATCTAGAGTTGTATAGCTCGGATTGAGGTGATCTTGGTGTCATTGGAAAGCTAACTCAAAGATCTACAAAGTCATGTTTCACAAGAGTGGGCTAATTCCGACTGGAAGTGCGCTCGAGCGCACGTTTAGTGCGATCGAGCGCACTCGCCCTCGCACAACATACATGCTGCGAGTGCGATTGAGTGCACACGGCCGACCTGGCAGCGCTGAAACCCTAAAATTAGCTTATAAATATCATTCTTTTTCATTGTAAATGTACTGGAGACGCGCCGGGGCACCGTTCTTGGTCGTTTTTCGTGTTTTCTGGGTTTTTGTAGCTTGGAACTCGAATTCTTTTGTAAGTTTTTAATTTTAATGAAGTAATTTAGTTTCTTTATAATTTCTTTTATCATGAGAGGCTAATTCTTCAACTAAGGTTGAAGATGAAGCCTCGCCATTGATTAGTTTTATATTTTTATATTTCGTTCGTACAAATCTGTCGTTTAATGTAATGTATGTTCATTTCAATTCAATTGTGTTACAAAATTGTGATTGATTGCTGTTTATAAATCGTGAACACGTTGGATATTCGTTGTGTTTCATCCAACGGATACATCGAATGATTTGATTGAGACTTATATCCATTGTGATTTACGGATCGTGGATGATTTGATCTCAATTGGATATTCGTTGTGATTTGTAATAGAGATGGATTCATCGAATGATTCAATTGGTTTATAAAAACAATAGAACATATATAGGGTTTAATTGTTTGTCGGATGCATGAGAATGTATGCTTTGATTTGGTGAGGTGAATTCGAAAACCTTAGTGCCCATTTTATCTTTTAATAATGTCATTTTGTTTCAGTTTTTGTTTTCAATTTCAAATCCACGACAAAATTAAACTAGGTTAAAATAGGATTAGTTTAGATAAAATTAGTTTTCACGACACAATTCCTGTGGATCGACCTTGCACTTGCACACACGCTATATTGCACACGACTCATGCGCCAGTACAATTAAATCTGACATCATCCACCACTAATTATGCTCAACTAATATAACAATATGCCAATGATCCAATCATATTATGAATACCTAATGTTTGTCAACCTAAGGGCATGAGTGTATACTCCTTAAGCTATAGATTTCCTAAACGAGTTAGGCATGGGTGTATACTCTAACTCTTTTCTTTCTTAAAGGATTTAGCATGGTGTATACTAAGTTGTTCTTTAAGAAAGCATAATTCGTGAAAATCAACAAACACATGAGGCTTAGGGCATGGGTGTATACTCCGGTTCCCCATGTTGATTAGCCCAAGAACCCGGTGTGGATTTTTTGTTACTTCTATTAAACCGGGACTCGGTCATCCAAATTGATTTAACTAACTAGTCCATACCACATGCATATGTTGATCACAACATGATCATCACAAAGGCACCAATATTGAATATTAACTAAAGATAACTAGGGCTTCAATCTAGCCCTACTAAGTAAATTAGTTACACATAAGTTTGATGTTAAACATCTTCATAAAATAAAAAGAAAGGAAAAGAATAAACCGAAACTTAAACTTGAAGAGTTCCAATTGTTCTCCTTGGAAATTGTGTTCTTTTCTAGAGGTTTAAGGCTCTATTTATAAGTCTTAGGAATACTTTAGAAACCCTAAAAATTGTAGGGTTTGAGCCCTAGTTCGCACTAAGTTACAAAACCCTAGAAATTGTACTTTCCATATCAAGGTGGTGGCTAACTTGCTCATCACGAGCGGGTGCGCTCGATCGCAGCCCGTGTCGGATCGATCGTGGGCTGTGATCGATCCTATTGTGATGGGCGCTCAATCACAGGTGCCTTGCGCCGTGGTCTTCGTTAGTGCGCTCAATCGCAGCTCTCCTGCGATCAATTGCACTACGAGCCTCCAATTTTTCCAAAATAGCTCTTTTAAGTCCGAAACTTCGAGATTGCTTCTTTTCTTCCAAGGACCTACAAATACAAAGAAAACACATAAAAGAACTAAAATGTCATAAATTAACCAAAACTAAAGGATTAACCCATGTAAGTTAAGGGCTAAAATATGAATATTTTAGCACTTAACAAGTAACTTCTATGGCAGTTCTGATAATTTTGCTTTAGTACTTGAAATGCATTTTGAGCCCAAAATCAATGATTTTCTTGTATCTTTATTAAACAACTGAAAACACAAAAACAAAACAAAATCAAACAAATAACAACGGTAAGGAATTAGCATATGCAAATTAAGGCGCTTGAATGTGTAATATGGCGCTTATCGGCCTCTACTTTCTTGAGGTAGTCGGTTAAGTTTAGCTCTGTGTCTTCTTGAGATGATCCATTCGGACACTCGCGGTTTTGGCATATGCGGTTGGGTCATATGAGTGAGAGGGTATGACAATCCGAGCAAAGGGTTTGCTTTGTGACCGATGCAGGATCTCATGACTTTTGTGAGCATTGTGTCTTGGGAAACAGTGCGAGTCAAGTTCGATCAGCATCCACAGAACAAGTGGTATGTTGGATTATATCCATTCAGATCTAAGGGTCCCTCTAAGGTTCAAACAAAGGGTGGTGCTTGACACTTTGTTACATTTATTGATGATTATTCGAGAAAAGTCTGGGTGTAGTTTTGAAGAAGAAAAGTGATGTGTTTGTCACTTTTAAGCAATGGAAGACATTAATTGAGAATCAGACTGAGAAGAAAATCAAGCGACGCAGAACAGACAACAGCATGAAATTTTATGGTAGTGAATTTAATAAATTGCAAGGATGAAGGTATCGCTAGACATCGCCCGATTAGTCATACTCCACAACAAAATGGGGTCTGAGCGGATGAAGGATTCTCTTGGAGAGGCGCGTTGCTTACTTTCAAATGCCGGGTTGTCTAGAGATTTTTGGTGAGGTAGTCAATATTGCTTGCTATTTGGTCAATGTTCTCCATCAACAACCATTGATTGTAAAACTCCTTATGAGGTATGGTTTGGTACTCTTCTGATTATTCATTTTTAAAAACTTTTGGTTGTCCTTATTGTCATGTGAATGATGGTAAGCTTGAGCCTAGGTCAAAGAAATATATATTTCTAGGCTATGCGGATGGGGTGAAGGGATATAGATTGTGGTGTTCGATCCTAAATCACCTAAGTTTATAGTCAATAAGGATGTTGTATTTGATGAATCGCCATGCTTCACCCGAGAAAGGAGTCTATTGTTTATGGAGGAAAGGAGTAGGGTTCTAGCAAGGAGGTGGAGCTTCAAGTGGAGGCTTCACGAGGGTGCGAGATAACACTCAAGATCCCATTCTGGATGTTCATGATTCAAGTTCTAATGATGATGATCCACAAGAAGAGCAAGAGACCAGATGTGCGGCTAGTAGACAGAGGAGGTAGATTAGGCCACCTCGGAGATATGGCTATGCAGATTTAGTAGCATATGCACTTCTGTGGCGAGAGACACGCAGTCCGAGCCTTCCACTTACTCGGTGTCACAAGTAGTGAGTGCTCAATGGGTTGTTGCCATGAATGAGGAGATTAAGTCTCTTCATAAGAACCTAACATGAGAGTTGGTGAAATTGCCTAAAGGCGCTAAAACTGTTGGTTGCAAATGGATCTTCAAGAAAAAGGAAGGAATCCCAAGTGTTGAAGATGCAAGGTTCAAGGCACGTTTGGTAGCCAAGGGCTATAGTTAGAGAGAAGGTATGGACTTCAATGAAGTTTTCTCCCTATTGTTAGACATAGTTCTATTCGTGTTTTGCTTGCCATGGTTGCTCTAAATGATTTGGAACTTGAGCCACTTGATGTAAACTGCATTTATGCATGGTGAGCTTGAGGAAACCATTTACATTCATCACGGAAGGGTTCATTCTTGAAGGTAAAGAAGATAATGTTTGTCGATTGAGGAGGTCATTGTATAGTTTAAAAAATCTCGAACACATGGCACAAGTGCTTCGGACTTTATGATCGACATGGTTACACAAGAAGTAGCTATGACAGTTGTGTATTCGAGCAATTCTCTAATGGTTCTTTTGTTTATTTGTTACTCTATGTGGATGACATGCTTATTGTGCTAAAAGCTTGTTGGAGAATAAGAGATTGAAATCTATGTTGAGTGATGAGTTTGAAATTAAGGATTTGGGTGCTGCAAGAAAATCCTTGGTATAGAAATTCACAGGATAGAAATGCAAGAAAGTTGTACTTGTCATAGAAAAAGAACATTGAGAAAGTACTTGAAGCCTTTGGTATGCATAATTCTAAACCATAAGTACTCCACTTGCACTCATTTCGGACTTTCAGCGCGGTGCCACGGAATGAGGAGGAGGGCATTTCATGTCGTGGCTCCTTACTCCAATGCGATTGGGAGCATCATGTATTCTATGGTGTGCACTCATCCGGATATTTCGAGGCGATCGGTGTTGTTAGTTGCTACATGGCGAATCCGAGCAAGGTTCTGCCAGCAATGAAATGGATACTTTATTAAGGGCACTACGATGTTGGTTTAGTTTATGATAGAGGCGGTGGTATCGGTTCTAGTGTTACTAGTTATGTTGATTCAGATTATCTTGGTGATTTGGATAAAAGAAGATCTCGGCAGTTTTGTTTTCACTCTCTCGGAGTGTGCCATTAGTTGGAAGCGACTTTACAATTGCGGTTGCTTTGTCCACTACGGAGGCGAGTATATGGCGAACAGGCGATGAAAGAAGCAATTTGGCTCGGAGGTTTGGTAAGTGATCGGGTTTGCAACAGATGAGGTTGTATTTTATGATAGCGAGAGCAATACATTTGACCAAAAATCAAATGTACCATGAGAGGACCAAACACATTGATGTCGGATATCATTTTCTTGGAGGTCATGACACAAGGTGATATCATAGTGAAGAAAATTGCTATAGCGGAAAATCCAAAGACATGTTGACTAAGCCACTTCCGATCCTCAAGTTCAAGCATTGCTTGGGCTTGATTGGTGTTTGTCGTTTGTAATAACCCTTAGGGGTGTTAGAGGAGATGTCTTGAGGAGATTTGTGTTGAAGACTTGATGAAATTCAAGTCAAGGTGGAGATTTGTCGATTAGGTGACTTGAATTGTTCATCAACCTTACGTGGGCCCCAAACCATTATGGCATCCCATACTTTTCACTTGTGTTTCTCTCACACACTTCCATTTTGTTTCTCCATTCATTGAGTTTCTTTTAGAAGCTTTGTGAAAGGGCTTTGTTGTTTTATTACTAAGCCATTTTGGTCATTGAGAGACAAAAGGGCAGCAACTTTAGTTTAAAAGAGAGAAGAAGAAAAAGCTTAAGTTGCCGAGAGAAAAGAGACTAGTGTTGCAGAGAGAAGAAGAGATACACCATTTTTCTTGATGTGATCTCATGTTTGAAGTGCTGAAAAGCTTAGAGAATTTTAGAGAATATTTTATCTTTTGTATTAAATTCTCTTTTAAGTGAGATTAGGGTGTATTGGGACTTTTCGGTTTGAGTGGTTTTATTAATCGCTCTTTGTGCTCCACTCTTTTGTTAGTGAATTTCTCTGGATCATCTCCACCAATGGATGTAGGCTTTTAAGTCAAACCACTTAAATCTTGGTGTCTTGTGTGGTTGTGTTAATTTTATTGCACTTTTCTACTTCTTTTGTGATCTTGGAATTTGCATTTGTCAAATAATCCTACCTAGTTTTCCTCTAAGTTGAGTCCATGTAGGAGTCGTGTTATGTAAGGTATGTCTTACTATTAGTAGGTTCTATATTCCAATAAGGGATTACTCGATCAATACCTAGAGACTTATATTCCAACTAGTATCGGAGAAGAAGTCCTTGGGTAATAGTTATAATAGTATTTCTATGTGACGCTGCTGTTATGAAATAAAGGCCGAGAAGAATTAATCTAAATCAACCTTTTTTTGTTTTGATTTCGAGAGAAGAGTAATCACACCACAAAATAAATAAATAAATATTTAATTTTAGAGCTTCAATAAAAATATTTAATTCATTCAAATAAACTACAACCTATATATATATATATAGCCACCAACTTATTTAAAACAGACTAGCTAGACACAGGACTTCAAATCAAACTAAACGTCGACTAACAACAAACTAAAAGATGAAACAAATACTAAAAATACACAAGAATTCCCATTCCCAAAGACTTCCTATACATTCGACAACACACATTAATATCTTCCATACTTTATATTTCATAAAACGTCATCCTATGGCTTTTGTGAGCAAATTCTATCAACGTCATGCTAAAGAGAATGGTGCTGAAGCGGTTGTGGGCGAAGTTGTAGCATGTTGGTGTATTTACTAAACTTGTGCCCAACAAAGAGTGTTAAGAACATGACACCTCAAGAAGCATGGAGTGGATACAAATCTAGTGTTGCACACCTACGGTTTTTGGGTGTGTTGCATATGCTCAAGTTCTTGAAGTGTAAAGAAGGAAGCTTTATGATCAAGGTGAAAATGTCTCTTCATTAGCTACTTTGAAAAGTCAAAGGCATACAAGCTCTATAACCCACTTAAAAATAAAGTGGTCTGGTGATTAGTAGAGATGTTATCTTGATGAAGAAGAAGCATGTAATTGGAGAAATAAAGAGGTGAACAAGGAAAGTGTTGTCTCTAATGAATCTAAAGAGCAATCGCAATAAGTGCCACTGTCTACTCCACCATCATCTCCTCAACCTGTTACACCTTTTACAAAAATATCTTCAAATAAGATCACGTAAACTCATAATCAAGGATGAAATTATGTTATTGCAGAAATTTCAATAGTGGGAAGACCAACTATAGATTGGAGTTGCTTTAAAATGAATGGGAGAGCCGGAGAGGACACTCGACTTCAAAACTTCCTAATATCACCTAAATGAAAAAACCCCATCACTAAAACAGTTGAAAATCACATATTCTTTATGATTTTTTTGGGATTTAAAATTTTGTTCTCCTACAATTTCTACACATTTTCCCATTTTATTCTATATCAGGCATCCATTCCATCTAATTAGAGGTTTTACACTACCAAAATAATCACCAAAAAATGCTCAAAGATTTTTCCTGTTTTCAAAAGCAAAAATAGTAGAACATGCATGTATATTCTTCAATAAGTTTCACCTAGCAGCCCACATATCATTTTGATTGTTCCAAACAAGCAAACACAATGGAACTTATGCTTTCACAAACAACAATAAAAAAGAAAAACACGCTTCAAAACATGACCCGGATCCGGAGATACCTAGATGTAAACAAACCCAACAGATCCCTTAATGTCACAAACAATCTCATGAAGTTCCCATAAGAGAGAAGGAGCTACCTTGAGTGGAGGTAGTGGTAGCCGTGGCGCCTGTGCCACGAACCAAGAGAGATGGAAAGCGCGAAGGTTGTGCCATAGTGGTAGCGCCTTGAACCAAAAGGGGAGAGCGATGAGAGAGTCGAGATAGAGATTGAGAGAGTGACAAATCAAGGCGGTGAGGGTGTTGCTAAGGGCATGAGCCGCATACTGCATAACCCACCCATACTGTACCATCCGCCTCACCCCAACACAACCCGAAACACGCGGATATTGTTCATTATAGCCGGGTTGTGGGTCTAATTTTAATACTTGCAACCTGCGGGTTAGGTACCAAAATACCCAATACCCGATCCAACTCGTGCCCAACCCTTACCCTATGTAACTCTTTCCTTATTTGCTTGAAAAAAAAATCTAGAATTTTATTTTTCTTTTGTTTTGTTTAATTAAGAAAGCTACAAAAGCGTTAATGTAAAAAAATAAATAAATAAAAAAAGAAATAATTTTGTTCCATGTTGCACCTACTCTAAAAGTGAAGGTTCTCCAAACTTGCACAAAAGTGACAGTTAGCGTGTGTGGCTACATTTACTTCTCTACTTCATATATATCACCACCAAGAACTACGGAAAGTTGGTTCCCAAGCAATACTACAACTCTCTTATCTCTCGAAAAGCAATGTGAAAACGCTATGCCGACTCCAAAACTTGTTTATCACAATTTATGCGGAATTAATACTACGAAGCAATAAACAATTCAATCACCCAAAAATATAAAGCAATAAAGAGGCGAACGATATTTTGGTTACAAAGAGAAACCTTTTAGAAACCGATCTAAAAGTAAAACCCATCGGCACCAAACCAGAAATCACTATCAAAAGATTATCCAAAGATTACGACACTAGGAACACTTACAATCCTTTGCAAGACCTTGGCTCTGTATGATCAACAAGCTTACAACTCGCCTCCTTGCTCACAATCTTCTTCAACATGATTCTCTTTACGGACCCTTCCGATAGACTTCTCAACTATAGATTTATCAAAGGAATAACTAACACTCTAAGAGATTCAATTTAATGCTCACCACATATGATCTCTCTTAGCACGACCTCAGCGAACTCTCAGGGGCGAAAATTCATGTCTCTCTCTTCTATAATGATGTATATATATCATACATCAAACCCTAGACACAGGCTCACTAAAAATATGTTTTTGGGCATAATAGGTACAGGTGTCTGACAGTTAATGGGTTGTCCGGACAAGGCCTTGGGAGCGAAAGCAGTTTCGGAACTTCTATTTGGATAGGGCATGCAATGGGTGAAATTGCATTTGGAAATGCTATCCAGCCTTAATCAACACTCCGATCAATGGGCATTTGTGGTCCGATTGAGCTGAAATTTTGATGATGTTCATAACACATAAAGCCAACACAAGCATTTTGGAACTGAATTAAGCTGAAATTTTGAACATTTTGAGCATTTTGGTGACATTTTGAGCTGAAATTTTGAACATTCTATATTAGTGTTTGAGCTCGTGAATAGCACCTCTGGATTTTGGAACTGAATTAAGCCAACACAAGAACTAACAAACTCCCTTTTGGTAATTCGATGACAAAACCTAATTGCCGAGCCAATCCATCATCTCCTCATATTTACTTCCCTTTTGTCACAGAATGACAAAAGGTCTTCATGTTTCTGAAACACTTTACAAAATACATCAAGGCATATGTGGAACAAGAATACATAAATAAAACTCATGATAAAAAAAATGACATAGAATGCAAGATCATGAAGAAACATTAGCAAAAACTCCCCATCAATGTGTGACTCAATATCAACAAGGGAAAAATGTTTCAAGCAGGAGTATTCATAAGAAGAATATATGCAATAAATGATCAAAAATTGCATATTAGGAGAAACTTTTGTTGAATGTGCCAAAAAAAAAAAAAAATACTCAAAGCATGCAAGAGTATCAAAAGATGAATAAACAAAATCATTGTTGCAACTCATGTCATGCCATTATGTACCATCACTGTTTATGCTATATGTGTTGTGTGTGATAAGCCACAGTCAAAAGTCAAGCAATGGACAAACATATATTGACACAGAAGGCACATTAAAACTTCCAAACTATATGAAAGAAATTCATACCTTGCTAAGTTAGAAGTCAAACCTTACTAGGGCCTAGTCACCCTCATCCAATATTCTCCTCCTTACTCTTATCACAAGGCTCAGAACTACATCCAGGATTTTAATTATGGATGAGCCAAGCAAAAAAAATTGACACAGTGAAAATTCCCTTTTTGGAATATTTTGGCATTTTGCACATTTCACTTTAGATTTTCTCTTTGAGAATGTGTCTTTCATAAAAATTAAAGTACAAGACATAAGGGTTTGAACTGGAATTTATAGGTTCTAGGTTCAACCAGCATTTGGTCAATTTTAACCCACAAAAAAAAAAATCCATCCTATGCATATGGTTTGTTCAACATAACAAATTTGTCATGGATTGACATTCCTTCTTGAAGCTTAAGTGCATAGAGATAGCATAAATGAAATGTACCACAATAACACATACTTGAATGGATCAATGACAGTTCATTATAAAGATAATCAACTCAAGCATGATAAGTGTATTCCATAGGTACATAAATTAAGAGGATTTCCAATTAAGCAATTAAAGAGCATTTAAAGCATATATCCATCTTAACATTTCAAACATCTTTGCAACACCAATTCCTTTCTCAAAAATTTATTAACACAAATAAACCACAAAGAAGGGCAGCAAAGAAAAACAACATGTTTGAATTGAGATTACAACAGGCAATACATGAATGTTCTTTAGCATTAAACTTTCATCACATCTTATAGGTCCCACTACAAAATAATGATTTGGTTTAATAACTACTTCTAGGTCTTCACAAGACATTACACATTCATGAACATTTGATTAGCAAGTAGACAAAAATCTTGGTGATCCACACACAACATCTCATTTATAAGCCTTTCAACGATCATTACATATGAATTTCTTGAAAAGTCCTTTATGAATATGCCTCATAACAAGAATCTCAAAACAAACATGTATACACTTTTCACACAAAAAGTTTAACAAAAAATAAATTGCAATGCATAAACTAGAAAGCAAAACAAAAACAAAAAAACAAAAATGCATTGCAAAGAAAAACAGCATGCTTTACGATTTTCAAAAATAATCAAAACAATCATTCCTAGACATGTTATTTACTCACCTAAATTTAGATGAGATCACTACCACTCCCTCAATGGGTGAATGGTATAATCTTTTCTAACCCAAACCTTCTTGAAAGAAGGTGTAGAAAGTGAACATTTTCAATCTTGTCTAATCTAGATAAACCTCCCATCATCATTGTGCATAACCCCAAAGGTTCTTTCCTAGAAATAGAACTTTTATTTTTATGCCCATGAGGTTTCAATTTAAAACAGTTGGGTCGAATGTGACCAACTATTCCACAATGATGACAAGTAGGGATAAACCTTTTGGAGGTAGATTCCTAGGAGGATGAATGACTCTATACTTGAGGTAAGATGCACAATGTTCAATTTGAATTTTCTTAACTTTCTTACATTGTGAGGTCGAGACAGCTGCTATTTTTCTTTTAACCAAAGAGTCTTCTACTTTTCTGATTTAACAAATATTATCTTAGAAGTAGAAAGAAGACAAAGCAACATGACAATCAAAACTTAACTCAGTTTATCACAATTAGAATTCAGTATGTAACATATTCTCAAGGAAATTGCTAGAGAATTTTTCCAATTGAGTTTCTAATTCTTTTAATTTATTCTCTAAAAATCAACTTTAGAACCTAAAGCAAGATTTTTAGATTTTAAAAATCAATTAAAGCATGTGATTAACAATTAAGTAACAATAGATTCTTTCACACGTTCAAGATCTTGAAAATCCTCCAAACAATTTGTGTATTGATGTATCAAAAGAGTGAATTTTTCTAACAAATTGTTGAAGGAGTTTATAAGATCATATTTCCCTGGAAGTATTCATAGCAAGGAGTCAGTAGATCTCACTCATGAATTTAATCCAAACAAGTGAACCCACTCGTCTGAATTGAAAAAACTATGCCGACTCCAAAAACTTGTTTATCACAATTTATGCGGAATTAATATTATGAAGCAATAAACAATTTAATCACCCAAAATATATAAAGCAATAAAGAGGAACAGATATTTTGGTTACGAAAAACCATTTAGAAACCGATCTAAAAGTAAAACCCTCTGGGTAGCCAAACCTAGGAAATCACTATCAAAAGATTATCAAAGATTACAAACACTAGGAATACTTACAAACCTTTGCAAGACCTTGACTCTAAGATCGACAAGCCTACAACTCGTCTCCTTGCTCACAATCTTCTTCAACATGATTCTCCTTTATTGGACCCTTCCGATAGACTTCTCAACTATAGATTTATCAAAGGAATAACTAAAACTCTAAGAGGTTCAATTTAACGCTCATCACATATGATCTCTCTTAGCACAACCTCCGATGAACTCTCGGGGCAAAAATTGTGTCTCTCTCTTTTATAATGATGTATATATATCACTACATCAAACCCTAGACCTGGGCCTACTAAAAATACGTTTTTGGGCATAATAGGTCAGGTGTCCGGACAGGTTAATGGGCTGTCCGGACAGGGCCTGCGAGCAGAGCAGAGTTTCGGCTGCTGTCGGACATGGGAAGGCCTGTCCGGACAGGGCATCAATGGGTGAAACTGCATTTTGGAAATGCTGTCCAGCCTTGATCAACAGCTCCGATTGATGGGCATTTGTGGTCCGATTGATCTAAAATTTTGTAAGGATGTTCATAGCGCATGAATCTAAATTATGAGCGGTGAGGATTGGATTCTGAGCATTCTATATCAGTGTTTGAGCCGTGAACAGCAACCTCTGCATTTTGGAACTGAATTAAGCCAACACAAGAACTAACACAATGGAATGTTGTTCTATCCAAATATCTTCTTTGTGTCTTCCTTTGTTCTCAACCTTCAGGTAACTTCCACACCCAAATAAAAAAAAAAAAATGATGAAATTTTTATTCTTTTGTTACGTTTAAAGTCTCTCACTTCCCTTCTCATAAAGGTGCAAAACACAAAGATGCAATCTTTATAGTAAACTACTTGGCTAGATGAAAAGTCTATGAAAACGTAAAAAAATAGCTTGTGTGTGAAAACAAAGCTAATGAGTGTTTAGTATGTTAAATATGTACAAGATAATCATGCAATATTGAAAATATGGAAGAATGATGGGTGAATTGAAATGGTATGTTTCATCATCTAGGATTGTTTTAGAAAGACTAGGGTAGATTAATGTTAAGTGCTAAAATATTCATATTTTTAACCCTTAACTTACATGTTTTAATCCTTTAGTTTTAGTTAATTAGGCCATTTTAGTTCTTTTATGTGTTTTCTTTGGTTTTGTAGGTCATTGGAAGAAAAGAAGTAATCTCAAGTTTTGGACTTAAAAAGAGTTATTTTGGATTTTGTAAGGCCACGGTAGAGCGATCGATCGCAAGGGAGCTGCGATCGAGCGCACTATAGGCGAGGATGGCACATTTCAAGACAGCCACGATCCGGCGAGCATAAGGAGGATCGATCGCAACTGCGATCGATCGCACAGTGCGATCGGCGCACCCTGCGTGATGGTCAAGACAGCCGCCAGCCTTAATAAGGAAAGAGCAACTTTTAGGGTTTTGTAACTTAGTGTGAACTAGGGCTCAAACCCTACGATTTTTAGGGGTTCTAGAGTATTCCTAAAGGCCTATAAATAGACCCTGAAGCCTTTAGAATAGAGAGACTTTTAGAAGGAGAAGAATTGGAGCTCTTCTAGTTCAAGTTTCGGGTTTATTCTTTCTTTTCTTTTCTTTTATGAAGATGTTTAACATCAACTTTATGTGTAGCTAATTTATTTAGTAGGGCTAGATTGGAGCCCTAGTTATGTTTAATTAATATTTCAATATTGGCGCCTTTGTAATGATCTTGTTGTGATATTTAACTTGATTAATACCCTGCATGAATTCCTCATATGTGTGTGCCTAATCAACATATGCATGTGGTATGGACTAGTTAGATAAATCAATTTGGATAGCCGAGTTCTGGTTTAATAAAAGTAACAAAAAATCCACACTTCGGTTCTTGGGTTAATCAACATGGGGAACTAGGAGTATATGCCCATGTCCTAGGCCTCATGTGTTTGTCGATTTCTATAGAGTATATGCTTTCCTAAAGAATAACTTAGTATACACCATGCTAAATCCCTTAGAAAAGAAAAGAGTTAGAGTATATGCCATGCCTAACTCGTTTAAAAATCTATAGCTTAAGGAGTATATGCCATGTCCTTAGGTTGACAAACATTAGATATGCATAACATAATCAAAGCATTGACATTTTGTTATATTAGCTAAATATAATTAGTGGTGGATATCAAAGCCCTACCTTTTATTATCATGACTTAAACAATCAATCTTAGTTTTACTTAAGGAATTTATTTTTAAGCAAAATTCAGAATCCTCATGGGAATGATCTGACTTGCACTATATACTACTATGTTGACCTTGTGTACTTGCGGGTAAAGCTAAATTATTTACCTATTAATTTAGATAGATATTTGGACAACAATTAAAAACAATCTTAGCAGTATGAATATTGTCTTTTTTTTGAATTAGTTTTGGTCTTCTGTAAGTAATTTTGCACGGTTTTGTCGACCGGACATAAATCCGGTTTTTGTTGCAATGTTCAACTGTTTTCCTTTTCCGGAGCATGAGATTATTACTAATGGACTCTTCACATTTCAAGGATATATGTGATAAAGCAAAAGTATCAAAAGAATCCACTATAGATTGAGCTTCACCAAGAATTATGGAGAAGAGATTAATTGGTTTAGGAAGTGTGGAACTAGCCGTTGCAAATATTCCATACCTGGTGGACTTAGACAAGATATTCCTATAATTTCCCAATGTATCGTTGAAGACTTCAACTCATGTGGATGTGTTTAGAAAGGTGGACCAGTTGTTGCAAACATCCCATATATAGAGGACCTAGACAAAGATATTCCTATGTTTGCTCAAGTGACTGTTGGAGACTTGAATGCTACAGACGTGGCCCAAGAAAAGATTGCTTACCCTTTGTAATATGAACTTTCCAATATTATCTAGTGTTACCGTTAGGAGTTTTCCATAGAAAAATTGTACCATTGTATTTCTCCTAAATATATAGAAGAGTCATATGGCTAGAGCAACTCATGTTTTGAGAAGCTCTTTGTCTTTCTAAACCAATTCTCTTATTTTTCTCAATATGTTCGGAAAAGGCCATGGATACTTCCGGTATTATCGTGGTAGCTGGAGCTACTAGCGTGTGGGTAGAAGAGTAGTTGACATCTTCAGAAGAAAGGATTTCAGTCAAGTATTGGTATTTCTTTTACCTTCCTAATGTATTTGTAATGCATGCTTACTTGAAAGAGATGCAAGCCAGTGTAGCATTATTCAAGAAAAGAATTTTCCATATTCTCTTAAAACTTTTGTGTACAATACTGCCTATTAACTTGTTTGATGTATATCTTGTTGAAAATTGGAAATAATGCTCACTAAGAGATAACACAAAATAGGAAGATGAATATTCAACTTTATTCAACTTGATAAAATAACTTGCTTACATGGGTATTTATAGGATACAAATGACCCTTCTAACTTCTTCACAATAACTTCACTCATTTACATCTCATATAACTCCAATGTACGTCCTATGTAAAATAACTCTTGAAATTAAAAGACACAACCTCTTCAACTCACTTGGTAACATATGAGAATATGAAATGAAAAGGCACTTAGTAACATATGAAAATATGAAATGAAAGACTCAACTAAATGTTAAAATTAAGTTTATTATTCAACACCCCCTTGTAAACTTAATTTCTTTTAGCCTCCTTGAAATAACGAATAATTCTTTTAGCCACCTTGAAATGAGGTAGGTGACTCCATATAGTGACTAATAAGCCCAACTCCATAAAGAATATCCGGTCTTGTGCTTTTCTAGTATCTCAAACTTCCAACTAAACTCTTGAAGATTGTTGGATCCACTCCTTTTCCTTGTTCATTCTTTTTTGCCTTGACCAGCCATTTCTCTCCAATGGGTTTTTGTTCTTTTGGAATAGTCGCCAACTCCCATGCGTTGTTCTTTTCAATTACTTTGATTTCATCATCCATGGAATTTCTCAATTTTTCATCTTTTACCACTTATTCAAAACCTATTGGTTCACAATCCGCAAAATGACAAAAGAGAGTTAGATCATCATTTAAATTTTCTGTTACCTCATGGAGTTCTTGAAGACTTCTCATATGTGGTGGCATTTTTGGAACTCCTCTCAAGATGATGACGATGGTGTACTAGAATTTGTTCTTGATGGAGAAGGTGTAGTGGGCTCTTTGTTTCTTGACTCTTCTTCTTCTTTAAGAAAAGGGAAGAATTCATATTTTCTTCCTCTTGAATGCTCCAATCCCAAAAGTCTTCATCATCAAACTCCACATCTCTTCTAATTACAACTTTGCGAAATTTGGATTGTAAAGCTTGTAGCCTTTAGAACTTTAGTCATAGCCAATGAGGATGTACCTTTGCTTTTATCATCAAACTTGGACCCTCTCTTGATCCATCGTGTGTATAGCTAACGCTTCCAAAAACTCGCAAATGAGAAACACTTGTCTTTCTTCGCTCCATGCTTCTTGTGGTGTTTTGTTCCATAGGCTTCTTGTAGGACAACGATTTGATAGATATACGGCACAATCAATAGCTTCCTCCCAAAACTCTTTAGGCATTCTTTTGTCTTCAACATGCTTTGAGCCATCCGAGAATTGTCCTATTCTTTCTTTCAACAACAATATTTTGTTGTGGCGATCTAAACCATTAAAAGATGACGAACTTCATTTTCTTCACAAAATTCTTTAAAAATTCATTAGATGTGAATTCGCCGTATCGGATCTCAAGGATTTAATACAATAGCCACTTTTTTCCACAAAGGCTTTGAATTTTTGAAAACTTCAAACATTTTCCTTTAAAAATAGACCCAAGTCTTTCGACTAAAATCATCAATGAAAAGAATGAAGTAACAATTTTTATTGAATGAAGATGGCTTAATTGGACCGCAAACATCCGCATGAACAAGTTGAAGCGGCTCATTTGCTCTTGTCATAGATTCTCTTGGAAAGCTTTTCCGGAATTGTTTGCCGACAAGACATCCTTGCGAAATTGATCTGGTTGATTGATAGAAGGCAAGCCATTTGCCATCCTCTTTTTGCCAACAATTTTAATCCGCCAAAATTTACATGCCCAAATCTTAAATGCCAAAGCCAAAATGAATCTTTTAAGCAAGTCTTGAGACATTTAGCCACATCCGTTTAAATATTTAATAAAAACATTCTTGCTATTCATGGGAGCGTGGCTAACAAATTCTTCTTGTCATCTCTTAGTAAAAGACTACGATTTTTCATATGAACTTCATAGTCCTTTTCCAAGAGTTGTCTTAAGCTCAAAATATTACTTTTCATACTTGGAACAAAATAAACATTTGTAATAAATTGTTGTCCTCCATTTTCAAGCGAATTGAGATTGTACCGTTCCCTTTTATTGGAACTTTTGACACGTCTCCAAAGTAACATTCCCACTCACCGATTCATCAAGCTCCACAAACTTGTCTTTGTCTCCACACATATGGTTGCTTGCTGCGTTGTCAAGATACCACGAATTCTTCTCTCCCTTTCTTCTCCTCTACAAGCTAGCTACAAAGTGGGCTCGCTTCTTCGTTTTCAACATAATTGACTTTCTCTTCAACATTGTTAGAATGACTTCTACACTCTCAAGCATTTATAACATTTAACTTAAAATTTGTGTGGACATGTCAAAAAATAAAAAATAAATAAATAAATAATCACTCCCTCACGCCACGCTTCTTTGGGAGTGTTGGGAGCCTAATCCATCATGAAGCCTCTAACTCCTCAAATTGAACCTCTTCCTCCCCAATCATCATGTTGAAAGGTGTTTTTTATTCTTTTATTTTTATTTTTAAAATTTTATTAAGGTAATTTTTAATTTATAAATTTTACAGTATAAGGGTCATTTCACCTTTTTCCGTTTGATTTAATTCCAAACCCTAACGAGAGGATGAGATTACAAATTTTTAAAGTTTGATTCACTAAATTGAGAGTTTATGAACTTTGTGAAGTAATTGCAAAAGTGATGAAAGTTTAGGGGTTAAATGAAATTTCTCTTAAAACATTCGTTATCATTTCTTATTATGGATATTGTTAAGGTAATTATATAAATTTAATATTTCTTTATTACCAAACCATTTATGAATATATATATATATTCAACAATAGGGCTCAAATGGATGTGTAACAAAGCTTTGATCACGTTTGCCCATCAATTAGTTGAATGTCTTTGGAAAAGGGTTGGAGAAAAGCCGGAGTCAATACATGATGACTTCTCTTTTACAGCTGCAGGTAGGAAATGTTGAGTTTTTAATTATACTTATACGACTTATCCCAACTTGATGTGGCAAGTAGACAAAAATAGCATGAGTTTATTTCACCTTGCTATCGTACATCGGCAAGAGAGGGTGTTCAATCTAATATCGAGATAGGTTCTAACAAGGACTATCTTGAATCATGTATTACTATCGAAAACTAGAACATGTTGCACTTAGCTGAAAAATTGGCTCTTCGGATCGACTAAATATTGTATCGGGCAGCTATTCAAATGCAAAGAGAGTTATTATTGAGAAAAATAACAAATGTGGTTTAGAAATGACAAAGAGCTACTCAAAAACATGAGTTACTCCACGTATATTTCTTCTATATATTGAGAAAAATATTAAGGAAAAACATCAACTACAATGGTACAATTTGTTCCATAAAGGAAATGCCTTGGATGCAATGGTAATATTAGATCCTATAGGAAAGTTCATAATACAAAGGAAATATATTTTCTTGCAGCAGTCGCCATCCATAGTAGCATTAATGCCTTCAACGGTAACTTTAGCACATATAGAAATATCTTCACACATCCACACCTATAATGGCATAGCTAGACCATATACCATATAGAATATGATCCTGTCTAGGTCCACATGGAAAGTCTTCAACAATACTAGGAATATATAGGAATATCTTCTCTACTAATGAGAGTCAACGGTAATATTTTTTCCTAGACCAATCTCTTCTCCATAATTCTATTAATTCTTTTGCTTTATCAATTATGGTTTAAGGTGAGTGAAATTATTACCTTCTTTTTTTCACATTATGGTTGCATATATAATGTTTTAACTGTCACCTGTAAATTTATACTTGGTCAATTGTAGGAGATGGAAAATACTGTGCCGTCATCATACGTGAACAAGAAGAATTCAAATGGAAAAACACCTAAGGAGATATTCATAGAGACATAGAGATTTGCAGAAAAATAGTGAAACATGGATGAAGGACACAACAAGCTATTGTATGCTTGTGGCAACATTGATTGCCACTGTGGTTTTTGCTGCAGCCTTAACGTACCATGCGAAACAATCAAAAACAGGCACTCCTATTTTTTTTTAAAGTTGGTTTATGGTCTTCTTCATATCGATGCAATTGCACTATTCTCCTCTTCAACTTCAATAGTAATTTTCTTGTTGATTCTCCATTACACGAAGAAGATTTCATCAAATTATTACCGCAAAGTTTGTGTTTATGCTGGCCACACTCTTCATCTCTATGGTGGGCATGATGATAGCCTTTAGTGCGATTTGCTTTTGGTGTATAAGAGCATGAGAATGGACTCCAATTGTTGTAATCATCTCGGCTAGTTTTCTAGTTACATCATTTGTTCTGCTACATTATAAACTTTGGGTTGATACACTCCACTCAACATACCCATCTACATTTCTTTTTGGGCCAAACAAATGTAGACTTTTCTAGTGGAAGATGCCGATTGGGCAATTGATCCGTGAAAAATACAAAATGCAACTCATACTAAAAGGAAGGAAAATTCTAAGAGGTAATCAAGGGATGTTGAACCAGGAAGGCTAAGGAAAGAATTGAGGAAATCAAGACTTTGGATGTTCTATTTCCATAAAGAATTCTTGTGGTTTGTATACTTCTTGTGTTGATTGTTGTCAAACAGCTATTTAGTATAGACTTCGATTTATCAAGTGATCTAATTATATATATTTTTTGGCATTTATAATTTTCCTCATTTCTCATTAGCCTTATTTTTAAATATTATTTCTACGAAAAATAAGAGGAAAAGAAAGTGTTTCAATTGATTGTCTCAATTATATATTCTATTTACAATTGGCAATCCCAAATTTTTTTTTTTGAGCAATTATCTCTTCATTGATATAACAATCATATAGGAAAAATGCTCCATACAATGCCAAATATATAATTTGGAATCTTCACAACTCAAACATTATCTATGACATACACAATAGCCTCTTTGGCTTTTATAATACAATATCTATGAAAAGTCACTGTCTCATTCAATTTCAGATCTACACAAATTTTGGTGAATCATGTTTCTCCACTTCCAAGTCCTTGATTCGACTTTTTTTTTGTTATATCTCTGCTACTAGTGCTTTATCAATAACAATCACCTTCACTTGCCTTTATTATAACGACAATTCTTCTTTATGCTTGATAACTCCTCCGTCATCGGTCGTTACTCGTTCTCGCGCCACCCTGGCCAGCCACACGCCACTATAAAGCACCCCAAGGACCATTAACACACGCGCCTAATCGATCTATGGTGGAGTCGAAAAAGGGAGGAGAAGGGGAAAAGAGAAGAGGGCGGGGAGGAGGTAGTCGTACGTGTTATGCTCTCTGTGCTTTGCTCTCAATTGGCAATCCCAATTGTCGTCATGAAAAGGACCATTTTCATAACACGATTAATGCTAATCAATATTTTAATTAATGTGTGGAGCATTGGATTTTCACATTGAACGTTAACATAATCATATCATTTCATAAACTCTATTTTGAAAAGAGAAATGCTATTAAGCATTCTCAAGTATCCATTTCTTAACATTTTTTCTTCTTGTTTTTTATTTTTTCAAAAATATTGAGAATAAGGTTGTATATTGTTGACATGGATCTGCGAATTGGCCTATATACCAATAATACTGATACATACATACATAACCCATATTGGACAAACACTACATATAATCTAATCGCCCCTTCAAACTCAAGATGGAGTGTAAGAGATCAACTTGAGTTTGGAAACAAGATCGCAAATCACCTAGATGATGGGACTTTATAAAGAGCTCTGCGAACTGATCATGGGATGTAACCGAATTAAGCTGTAGTGAGTCCTGAAGAAGGTGATGACGTAAAAATGACAATAAATCTCAATATGTTTGGTCCATTCATGAAAAACATCATTATGGACATTATATCACTCATATGTTTAAATATCATTTCTTTCTATGGATCTTGGTAAGATATATAGCTATTGTTGTTCCCATCTTTATTGATTATAAAATTGATCTTTCTTTCTTAGCAAAAGATATCTGAACAAATTTTTTTGCTTTTTTCTTTTCTCATGATCCCAGGGTTCAAAAGGATCTATAACAAAGCTTTGATGCAGATATTAGCTCATCAATTAGTTGAAGTACTCCTCTAGAGAGAGGTTATAGTATTGCCAAAAAAAGAGTTTGCAGACCTAATTGACAAGTATTCATCTTTTCTTTTTAAAGCTGCATAATTAGGGAATATTGAAGATCTATCTATACTAATACACTCTTATCCGATCTCATATGGAAAGTGGACAAGAAAAATCATAGTATATTTCACGTTGCGGTAAACATCGACAAGAAAGTGTGTTCAATCTAATATATAAGATTGGCGCTATCAAGGTTATAATTGCACAATATACTTGGAAACATGAACAATATGCTACACTTAGCTGGACGAATGGCTCCTAGATCGCCTAGATATCATATCAAGAGCAGCCCTTCAAATCGATGAGAGTTAGTGTGATTTAAGGTGGGTGGTAATTAATTATATAATTTTAATTTATTTTTCTTTCAATTACACCTTTATTGTTTGCACTTTCACTTGACAATTATTTATACTTCAATCATTGTTGGAGATAGAGAAGATTGTGCCCCTTTCATACAAAAGATTAATAATGTAGGTCAAAAGGGTAAACCTGTGGATACACCTACAGATCAAAAATGTCAACTTGGGATACACCATTCTACTTTCAACGGATGGTGGGCGGCCTTGTTGGTGGTGGGTGGTGGCCAGCGTCACTGCTTGCTGGTGGGCAGCAGTGCTTGGCCAGGAGAGGGAGGGTAGCATTCATGGGAGAGCAGCGTCCATGGGGTGGGGAGAGAGAGGGGAAGTGAAAAGAGAGAGCGGCAGGGTTTGAAAAGATTATCAACCATGTCATTTTACATATATTCTCTCCACATGCTTATAAATATGGACCATTTATATTGTAAATTCATCAAGTGAAATAAGAGCAAATATAGCTAAGGCTTTATCTATGGGCGTAGGTCATAGTGAACCACGTAAAATCACCTGTCTATTTTATTTTTATTTCAATATTTATATGAACTCTTCTTGGACACATTCTACTTATAAGCCAAGTCTTCAATGATAACTTATAGATCAGGTTAATTTGTTACAATAATTCACTTAATATATATAACTCTTGTTGGAACTTTGACAGGCTTGTCTCATATTTTGACAAGTCATGTTTGGATGAGCATCATATTTGTCGTAGCTCTTCAACATGGACGTTTTGCTCATTCTTAAATTAAGTTTTGTTTTCTTCGGTGTAGGCATTGGGTGAGATGCTGCCTCGGTTGGTGAAAGGGATTATTATAAGTGGTTAGTGCACGCCAGAATCTTTTTTGTGGGCTGGAGTTGCTTGGTTTTGGAGTTTATTTTGTCATCACTGTACGATAAAGATTTATATCAAAGAAACATATGTAGGCTAGTTATAATTTAAAGTAGCTGGCCCATTATCTGTAGTAAAAGACATGTTATGTGGGAACATCCTGAACAGTTTTTCTAGTATTTAGGATGCATCAAACTCCATTATTATAGCTTTATTTGAAAAGATTATCTTGTCTTCCTAGTTTATTCCAAGGAACTCTATCTATGTTGTTTTCCTTTTGTAATGTTCGTATTAATTAGACAATGAAGCAATTATTCTCCTTTATACTTATGGAAGGACAAACCTTTATCCTAAATATTTGATACAATCTATGCAATTGACAAGAATCAACGAAAGAATATCACTTCAATTCTGAATTTTAAAAAAATATCTAAAAAATCAAGAATTTTCATTATTCCTTAGATTTATGAACCGAATTCAATTGAGCGGGACCATGCAGCAGAAATTGGAAATTCTTCTTAGACTAGGCCAATGCCTCAATTGGACTTAGTCTCCAATTGCTAAAAGATTATATATATATATATATATATATATATATATATATATATATATATATAGCTCGAGAATGTTTTAAATAGAAAGCTTTTAAAATAGGTTGGGATGGTCAGGTTTATTTGGCTTAGTTTGTTTTGAGGCATAGCCTAGTTCACTGGCAAACCTTGGCACAATGGAGCTTGCCCTTCACGGATTTTAGCAGCTAGTTTCCGTTTCTGGCATTTCTTTGCCCGTCATTTTCAGTTGCGGGTTGGCCCTTCACCAAATTTTTAGCAACTTGTCCCGTTCTCCAGCATTTTTCCGACATCCACTATTAGCCTTTCTCTGTGGCTGCCTTGATCCAACCACGGACTTCATCTGCCTTTAATTCATTTGGCTTTTCAAACTCAAGCTTACACCTTTATCAGTTTGAGGGGATGTTAAAATATTTTATATTTTCTAAATTAGGTTTATTGATATTTTTCTTAATAAGTTATTTTTCTTTATGTTATAATATTTTTATTCTCCTAATTTATTATATTTCTTTATAAGGCAAGTATATTCTATTCCTTAATTAGTTTAGGTCTACTTGAAAGTTTCTTGATCATTATTCATTATCTCTCTATAAATAGAAAGATATATAATATTGTTTCATACTATGAATACAAAAATGTAGCACATACATACCTTTCCTTCACTTCCTCTCTTTTTATTTCTCTTTCATATTTTATTATTTTATATTTTATATATATTTCAACACAATCCCTAAATATGTAATCGTCAGTTCCTAGGAAAGCAATCAAAGCATTGCTTGGGCATTACCGAAAGAATCAAAGAATTGTAGATTTATTAAATTATTATATATTCTAGAAACGTTTCTTTTGAGATGAAAACGACTTTCTTTCTTTTTTTTTCTTTGTTCTTTTTTTTTTTTCTTTGTTTTTGGTAGAAAAAACGACTTTCGAAAAGTACGTATATGTACTAGATCCACTACCGAATAGTGTTTTGTCCATTTCTTCTTATCTCTATATAATGAAGAATATATATTATATATCTTACAAATCTACTCGACTTTTTGGCCAAAACCTACAAGGTTTTGTATCAAAGACTTCCCGTTTCTTCGGACTGCTCAGGAGTCAATGTAAGGCTAAAATCAATGAGGGTAGTTAAGGCAGACCATAAAACCCAAACTGTAATGGCAACCCACCCAAGAACAATTTCAAACCGGCTGGCCAATTTAAAAACCGGGTTTCATATACCTTTGGGCATTTAACCCCAACCCACCCATGAATACCCAATCCTGCCAAAATCCCTTGAACCTTTCTTTTTTAAAAATTAGAATTTAAATTTTTTTGAATTAAAATTAAAATTTTTTTATTTGTTAAAAAAATTAAAAAGTTAAGTTTAATTGAAAACAAATGAAAATAAAAATAAAATAATTTTTTCCAGTTTCAATCTAAAATAATTCCTCCAAACTTCCAAAAGGAAGTTAGCTTGGCTCACTTCTCTACTTTTTACCAAAGAAACGGAAAGTTTCTCAAGCAATTACAATCATCCTTAAAAAGCAATAAAAACCATCGATAAAATTTGGGACAAATTTATCAAAAAAAACCGGAAAAAAACCATAACAACAAAAATAAAAAAGAAAACAAGAAATTAATTTTGAAACCGTCGATAAAAGCTTACAAAATGCCCCTTTTCAAACTTCTAAAACTAACCCTTCGACCAACTCCATAATTATCAAAAATAAAACGGAAAACACTAAACAAACCACCACAATGTTTTTGCAACACCTGCAACCTTGGGCAAATCATGCCCTTCAAATTTAATTTCCTTCTCAAACCCTTAACCTCCAAAAATAGTTTGGCATTGGATTCTGACATTAATGGGTGACAATTTGCCACTAGATTTTTAAATGGAATTCATGGGAAATTTGCCTTTAAATCATCGGATTTTCATACCAAACCCTCAGAGTACTAAAAAATTTTCTTTAAGTGAAATTAATTCAAACCGAGCAGGTATTAACTTTTTGGAACATATATTGGTAATTGTTGGTGACCTGAATGGAACAATTGCATCATATTTGTATCGTTGACCTAATTTGAATTTCCCATACAACAACCCTTTTGGAACGAATTGGAAAAACTTCAGTTTCTATTCAAACTTCCCAAGGAATTTGGAAATTTGTTACTGAAATTAAAACTCTGTTGAATGACAAGAACAAAATAAAAACTCGAATCCATGATAACTAATTAACAGAAAATAATATTTCATAAAAATTAATTTTTAAGATGAATTAAAGGAATTTTTGAAAAAAAATTCCAAGAAATTTATTGAAAGAAATAAAAAAAATATAAAAATAAAGAAGAAATAAAATAACAAAAATCCCTGCAATTTGATTAAACAAAAGAAAAATGAAACAATATTAAAAATATCCTAAATTTAAACCTTTGACAGATTAAAATCTTTTAATCAAAACAAATACAAAATAACCAACAAGAAATAATAATAAAAAAATTTGAAATTTAACTAGACCTTTAAATTTGCTTACATATTAAAACAAGACAAGTCAAAAAAATTCAAGGTGAACATTAATTCAAACCAAGAAAAAATCTTAGTAGATCAAAAAAGGTTTTACAAAATTTTCAATTAACTGAAACTAAGATGTTAAAAATGGAAAAACAAAAAATACAAAGGATAAAAATTATAAAATTTCTAATTAAAGAATTTAAATTGTTTCTAACAATTAACAAGACATTTAAATTTATCAATAATTAACCAGTAACAAATTTTAATTTTACCAAAACAAAAAGAATAAAAACTTATAATTAGGTTCACAAAATATGATTTGAAATTCTTCTTAGTTAGTCATAAGAATAAATTCCTACACTTAGGTTCAAACCAAAAAATTCCCACTCATAAAGCACAACTTAATCATTAAATTATTAATAACCTTAAAGACAAAATTATACCTTTAAACCAAAAATTTTTAAAAAAATCATTATAATTTTACAAAAAAAACAAAAATAATGGAAAACTAGAAATTAAAAAATTAACAAAAAACAAAGTTCTTGACATTTATATCACTATATCCAACATTTTAATTTTAATACCACTCTTTTAAAAACTTTAAAAATCTTGAAGAAGTGAAATCATTAACAACTTCCATCTTACATAACCCCAATTATTCTTGAAAACTTTAAATTTAGCATAATTAAATAAACAAATTAACATTTTAACCATAAATTAAACAATTGGATAAATAGAAACCAAGAGAAATAATTTCTTAGGTAAAAAATAGATTTTCTTACCAATTAAGAAATTGACAGTTATTTCCAATTTAAAATTTCCTACATTTTGATTAACATTTTTTAAAAATCTAAAAAACTAAAAAAATTTAATTTGTAAATTAAGAAACAAATTTTCCAAATTTAATTTTAACCAAATACTTAGAAAACATTTTTAGAAAATTCAATTAAACATTTTCCAATTAGTCAACTACACAAAAATAATTGAATAAACAATTTTTAGTTTAAAAGAATTAACTTATCAACATTGAAATGTTTAAAATTAATTTAAATTTCTTTATCAGTGATTCAACATTTACTTTAACAAAATCTATTCATAAAAATTTATCATCAATTAAAGAGGAATAATTGAATGAAAACTATCCCTTTAAATGAATAGGGAACATATTTAAAAAATTCTAAAAAAATTTTCAATAAATTTACACAAAATTTATTAAAAATCAAATTTAAAACCTAGAATATTAAGAAAACTACAAAAAGAACAATAAATCTTTACACTTCAAGATTTAAAAACCATGCCTTACAATGTTCAAAATTAATCAAAACATTATTTCAACTTTTTGGATTCCTAGAATTCAATGAATCCGGAAAATCTCTGGTTAAGTTATATATATTTATCTAACAGAACCTCCTATAAAAACTTGCAAAAATGTTTTCAATTTGGTTTTAAGAAGCTAATCACAATATCAATGTCAAACTGGGGTTCAGACAGTAATTTTGAAACCTTTAAAGCCGATTAGGTTTAATAAAACCAGGTGGCGGGTCAGAAACTGGATTAAATTATCCACATATAAGTGGGATTACAAACCTTTGAAGGATCTTAAGGATGAACAAACTTTGTAAATTTCCAAATTCATTCTGTTTTTTGACTTCCATTGATAAATTCAACAAAAAAAACAAGGAAGTTTTTATCCTTTTACTTAGATCTTCCTTCTTCTAATGCAAAAAAATGCACATCCATATAAAATTAAAAATTATAATAAAATACTTTTACGAGTATATTTTTCAAGATTAAAGGAATGAATTGAGTAAAAATTTAATTCTAGAATGGAAGAAGCCTGGGAAAAGATAAATTTTTTAAATAATTAAAGTTCATTATTAAAATTAGTTTTGGATTTTGGGTCATTGTAAATTTAAATCTAGTTTACTAAAGACTAATTTGGATTAGATTTAATCAAAGGTTTTGACCTTACACAATTTTTTGCAATTAGAAAAAGGCAATATTTTCTAAATATCCTGGTGTGTCCAATGGAAAACCAATAAGGAAAAAAGAATTTTTTTTTGTAGAAGGAACATCATCCAAAAGTCAAATTTAGGCATCTATATAAAGCAATGAAACATAATAAGACCCAAATGGGAATAAAGCATGAGAGAGATTACCATTGTTGGTATCCCTGAATTAGAAAATGGTTAAGAAACATTTAAAATTTTTAAGACTAGGGAGCAACCGTTAGGTTAAAATTCAAATTTAAGCTTAATTAATGAATACTTTGGAATTTTTGTTGTTTTATCTTTTTTCTTTGATAAAGGTAAATCATTTAAAGTAATTTTTTAAAATAAGATTTTTTTTATTTAAATGGGATAGATGTTAATTGCTTGTTACCCGGTGGCATAAGGTAACCCTAAAGGAATGTTAGACTGAATCCAAAAAATTTTAGCATATTCCAGAACAAGAAATTGGTAAATCATGCCCCTTATATAAAAGTTATATTTGATTTGTACATAATAAAACCCTAAAACCTATTTAACAATTTTTTAGGAAATTGACCTGAAGTTAAATTATAGGCTTAGGAATGGCTCGTCCTAGTTAACAAGATTTGAAATTTTCAACATTAATTTGGTTTTAATTTTGTGAAAGGCTTCTTAAGGTAATGCAGTTTTAAATCTGTTACGGAATAACGTCTTTGATTGAATTCCTGTTTCCTTTCTAACATTTGAGTTGTTACTATGGTAAATCGATATTAATTTGGTTTAAAAATTAAAAATACATTCTTACATTGTTACTGGGAAAGATTGGTTTAGGAATTTGGCTACGTTTTAAGATAATGTGTTCTAACAAAACTTTCCCATAATTTCCTTTTAAGACTTAAATTTCCATTAATGTTAAAAAAAGTTAAAAAACCAATTTGATGACAATTATCTTGTTCTTAAAGTTATTGATTGCAAAAAGGTTGAAATATAACCTTTAATTATTATTATTTACCAATAGTTTTATTAAAATGTATTTTTAAAATTGAAACTTGGAAAAATTTTTGAAAACATATTCCTAAAATTTATTTTAAAGTCAATTTCCAAATTACCGATAATTTAACATATAAACTTAGGAGATATGAATATGAATTGTTTTCCTTAATATAGGGTAATAATGCTGGTCAATATTTTTAAGCATTTATTTTTAAACCAATTTTTAAATTTAAGAAAATTTTCAATTCTTTTAGCTTAAGGTTTAATTTTAGGTTTGGAATTGGAAATAATCCATTAATTGGATTAAAAAATGATATTTAATTATCAGTTGAGATTAAACATGGATTTTGAAACTACCCTTTAACTCTTTAAACTTTAAAAAATCCTAAATCCAATAGGATGGAATTAATTAAATTGAAAAAACTTCTTACTGTTTGGATAAATACCTTGTTAACAGGCAAAATTACCATTTAATTAAAATAAAAATTTATTTAAATATTTTAAAACACCCTTAAACTCTTTCTTAAAATAATTTTAACCTTAATAGGGAAATAGTGAAATACTTGATAAAATTTTAGTTTAAGATAAAATTTACCTTTGTTTCAAATTTTTTTCTTTGGTTTCTTTTTTCTTTAATAGAACTCCTTTAAATTTGTAATAGATTTCATTTAGTCCATTAACATTTAAGAAAATTTGATTTTAATCTTTTCTTTTATTCCTTTTGTTTAATGAATCTTTTAATGGAATTGTTACTAGAATTCGCAAATGGAAATAATTTTGCTTATCACCTTTAAAAAATTTCATTTTCCATTAATTCAACCATTCTTCACAATTTTACCATTAATTAATTAACTAAAAGTAAAAAATTTAAATTACTTCTTTTTCAACTTTTCTTGGGAATTAATGGAAGCCTATCCAAAAATGAAAAGGAAAATTTTTTTTTAAAGTTTGGTTTTGTTTCTTATTTTACCTTATAGAAATTTAGAATAATATTTAAACTCTTAATTTAATCAAGTTGCAACAATCCACTAAAAATTTTTGGCTTCCTTAGTACTCATTCAAATAATTTAAATTTCCACTTTAATTTTAACCAATGTTTTTTCTTTAAATTTGGAATTTGTCTTCAATACCTTATTATCTAAATGACAATTTCTTCTTTACTTTTAATTTTAATGGTTCAAAAATCAGAATTAATGAATCAAACTTCCCATATCAATAGGCTATTGTTGCTTTTTGAACTTCCATGTGCATTTCAAATTTTTTGTGAAATTAGTGGACTTACTTTTTACAAATCCTCTTTAAGAAATTCATATGTTCCTTGATCTAAAATTTAAACTGCCATCCTTTTTTAATAAATTTTGTTTTGGGATTAAAATTTTTGTTAAATAGAACTTTCTTTTCACATACTTATAGCTTTAAGCTAATCAAAATAATAATTTTATTGGAAACAAATATGAAAAATTGGCCTTCATTTGCAACAATTTGAGAAGCATTAATTGTTTCCAAAACTTTAATTACTTGCTAAATGTTCCCATTGGTTGCTCTTTTTCCAAATTTTTCCCCAATTTTCCTTTAAAACCAAAGCCTTATGTTTAACAAATCTTATTTTTCAAACAATTCCATTTAATAAAAATTAGATTGCAAAATTCTTGTTTCTCAAATTTTTGGGTAATGCCTATATAAAGCTTGATTCCTTAACTTCTCCCTTTCAAATTGCAAGTTTGCTAAATCTTTATATTGAAAAATATTAATAATTTTTATAATTTAAGAGATTAGGCAACTTTCTAAGTTTAAAAGCTTCTTTTAAGCCAATTCTTTAAATTTTCTCTTGTAAGTAACGAATTTTTGTTAAGAATCTAAAAGGTTGTTATAATTTTAACATTTAATAATTTTATTCAAATTTTATAAATTTTTAAATTCAAGCATTATGTAATAAATTTGTTACGTTAAAAAAAATTAACATTAAGCCATTTTTTCAAGTAAAAAATCATTCTTAATTATTGGAAACTGTCCAAATAAAATTTTTTTGTAATTCCTTTTAAAATTAATTTTTAAGTAATTTTAATAAGAATTTCAAGTAAGGCTTCAATGAATATTATTAACTTAAACAAAAATAATTTGAATAACAAATTGTTGTTTTATACAAATGAATTAAACTTTTGAATTCTTCAAATATTAAATATTAAGCCTACAACTTGTTATTGTTCCAAATAGGTTCTTTGAAATTAAACAAACCTTTTTTTTCAAATACTAAGGAAAAATTTTGAGCATTGCCCATAAATAATTAGTATTTGAAAATTGAAAGAAATCAATCAAACTTCTAAAATTTTAGTTTAATTAAATTTAACATACCAAATATTAAATTAATCTTATCCTGAATTTGGAAATTCTTTAACCAATTAATTTCCTTTCTATATCCATTTGAAAGGGTTTATTCAATATTTTAAAAATTGTTCATTAATATTTTAATTAAAGAAATATTTACATATAAAAAAAAAACCTTTTAATTTACTGCCCTTCACTCTGCTGCTCAATCAGAATCATCGGAAATCTTTGAGCACCGGTGAAAGTCAACAGTAAACCGCTATTGATCTATGACGACAATGAAGACACACCACTCATTGTTGCAACTTATATAGGACATACACACATGGTCTGTATTTACTCTCTGAGACTCCTCTTGAACAGCTGACTGATGAAAAACGCAATGAGCTCCTTCATCATACTATTTACAATGATATGTATGGTAAGCCCTACATCTTACTATAACCTTTTGTTTGATGAATTTGAGGTTGTTAGATAAGTTGGATGGAGTTAATTAACACTTTTATTGCAACATTAGCGACCATATTATAAGCATTTATTAACTAACCTTTTTGACAATCAATAAATTAATGTGCCATTTTTATGGACAGATATAGCATTGAAAATTCTGGAAATGGATCCAAACATAGCAAATGCCGGCACTGAATGCTGGCAGGTAGCGTTGGAAATGTTGGCCAAGAAGCAACCTCCAATTTCGCTGAAGCCTCTTGCAACAATAATTTGTAAGGATGTGGATGTTTCGAAGCTTGATGATCAGAGCTTGCCTGTTGAAAGCAGTTCGGTTCTGCAAGTGGAGGCTATGGAGGTTTCTTCTGGGTATCTTGAGGATGAATTTGTGAGCAAATCTGGTGCTGTTGAGTCTCCAGTTAAGGTTGCTCAGAAGAGTGAAGCACAAGATTGGAGGCAACTGTTTTGTAAGGAGAAATCCATAGGGACATTGCAGTATTTTGCTCCTTCTCATGAGGGTGGAAGAGTTGTAGTGAAGCCCCCAAAGGAAGCGATTGAGGAAGGTATTTCAAAATGGTCATCTTCTCCGTAGGCCGTCTCTTGATAAACCCTTCCTTATTATATTGTTAAACGTTCGGTTGAGAGTATTTGGGCTCAATATGGGAAGGTTGAAGTTTTCTTGTTGGAGAATGGATTATATTTGTTTAAGTTTCTTGATGAGAAGACACGAGATGAGGTGATGGAGGCAAAAGTCGGCATATGGCTAATAAACCTTTGATCTTGCGCAAATGGACCCTGGTATGCAACTTTTAAAGATTTCTCTATCTTTTGTTCTGTTTGGATTAAATTGCATAATCTGCCTATTGAGTTTTGGAATGCTACTTATTTGAGTTATGTGGCTAGTGGTGTTGGTAAGCCTATATGTGCTGATTCAGTTACTGAGGAATAGTTGAGGCTTGGTTTTGCTAGAGTTTTGGTTGAAGTAGATATGAATTTTGTTTTTCCTAAAGAGATTGAAATTGTTGGTGTTGATGGGAAGTCGGGTTGAAGTTGGCATTGAATATCCATGGCTTCTGTTAAATGTAAGAAATGTAAGTTGTTTGGTCATCTTTCTCATACTTGCACAAAGGTTGAGAAACAGGTTTGGCTTCCAAAAAATGCTGAGCCTGTTCAAAACTTGAATGCTAGTCTTGTAGTGGAGAAGGCTGCTGAGTTGAAGAATGGTGATCCTAATATAGGGGCTGAACCTAAATGGAATGTGGTTAGAGCTAAAAAAACTCCTGTTTCAAAGTCTACTATGAAGGATAACAAAAGTAATTGGACTAATTCATTCCATCTTACGGCTAGAGTTGATGGTAATCTTAAATCGGGGTGAGAGATTGAGATACTTTTCTTCTCTTCAAAATGTTATTGAGTGCTGTGGTTGAGGAGAGTGAAAAAAAAAAAGGGAAGGGTAAAATGGGTGAAGAGGAGGAAGTCTTGATGAGAGGTTTCTCTCCTACCTTATGAATTTTCTGATTTGGAATGTAAGGGGTTTGAATCACCCCTCTAAGCAGAAGGAGGTTGTGAGTATGATTAAAAGACATAAGGTTAGTCTTATTTGTTTGATTGAGACTAGAGTGAAGGAAAATAAGGCTGATAAGGTGAAGGCTTGTATTGTTCCAAATTGGGACTATGTTTTTAACTATGATAAACATCATTTGGGAAGAATTTGGATTTGTTGGAATAATTCGGATTTTGAAGTGATTGTTCTGGATAAAGGTGAGCAAAGTATTAATTGTTTTGTTAAGTCTCTTAATAGTAATCTTTGTTGGTTTCATTCTTTTGTCTATGGGGCTAATCGGGGTGGATAGAAGGCATCTTTGGTCTGATTTATGCTCTATGAAGGAAAAGTAGGTAATAATCCTTGGATGATTTGTGGGGATTTTAATGTAGTTCTTTCCTTGGCTGAAAAATGGGGTTACGATAAGCTTTCTTCTTATGAAATTGAATTTGGTCAATGTGTGAATGATCTTGAAGTTCGGATCTTAATTTTAGTGGGTGTTTTTACACTTGGACTAATAAAGTGAGGAGCCTTGGTTTGTAGCCAGAAAATTGGATAGAGTTTTGGCAAATGTGAATTGGATGAGTTCTTTTGGAAATCTTCTGTGGAATTCCTTTACTGGGAATTTGATCATTCCCTGCTCTTATTTCAGCGGGTTCTTTACAAAGTTTTGGCCCTAAACCCTTTAAGTTCTATAACTTTTGGTTGGAGCATGAAGGGTTCTTGGATTGGGTTAAGGAGGGTTGGAGCATTGATTGAGGGCTTCCTATATATCGATTGTATATGAAACTTCGGTCTGTGAAAGCTATTTTAAAGGAGAAAAATCTGGTTTGTTTTGGGAATTTGAAGCAAAGGGTTATTCAAGCTCGTGAGAATCTGACTTTAGCTCAGAATGGTGTTCTTGCTTCTTTTGGTAGTGCTGATAGTCTTCTTAAAGAGAGGGAATGTCTTCATACTTATGTTTCCATTACTAGAGCTGAGGAGTCCTTTTTGAAGCAGAAGGCTAGGAATCAATGGTTGCAATTAGGAGATCAGAATAATAGTTTTTTCCATATATCTCTAAAGGTTCAAAATGCTAAGAAAACTATTCACTATTTGTGGGATGAGCATGGCACTAAAGTAGATGATGTTGATCAGATCAAGAAGGTGGCTGAGGATTTCTACAAGAATCTGTTAGGTACAGAACAGGTGCAATTTACTGAGGCAAAAGCAGCTAGAGTTAGGCAACTTATTCCTGTTGCTATATCTCTTGAACATGCAGCCATTCTGGAGAAGGAGGTTAATGCAGTAGAAATTAGAGACACCTTATTTCATATGAAAACAAACAAGGCCCACAGTCTGATGGGTTTTTGCAGATTTTTAAATCTACTTGGTCTATTGTGGGACGGAGGTAGTGGCTGCCATTAAAAGTTTCTTTTCTTCTGGTTTATTGCTAAAGGAAGTGAATGCTACTATTCTATCTTTAGTGCCTAAGAAGGTTAATCCTTCTGCTATGGGAGACTTTAGGCCTATTGCTTGCGGCAATGTTATATATAAATGCATCACTAAGATTCTGTCTAGCCGAATGTTGCCTTTTGGGTAATTTTGTGAGCATGAACCAATGCTTTCATTCCTTCTAGGAGTATTTACGAGAATGTTATATTGGCTCAGGAACTTGTGAGGGGTTATCATAAGGAAAAAGGAATCCTAGATGCACTTTAAAAATAGACCTTATGAAAGCATATGATTACGTGAATTGGGATTTTATGCTTCATTGTCTTCATTGCTTTGGCTTTCCTAATATGTTTTTGAGTGGATTAAGGAGTGTATCACATCTCCTAAATTTTCATTTGTATTAATGGTACTTTGGTTGGCTATTTTGAAGGTAAAAGGGGTGAGGCGGGGTGATCCTATATCTCCTTACTTGTTTGTTCTTGCTATGGAGGTTTTCTAGGATTATGGTGATCACACTAATGGTAATGGTGGTTTTAAATTTCATCCTAAATGTGTGAGAATGAGGCTTACTCATTTGTGTTTTGAGATGATCTCTTGATCTTTTGAAGCTAGTTTGAGCTCTATAAGAGTTATCAAGGCTGCTCTTTGAGTTTGAAAATCATGCGGTTTGAAAGCTAACCCTTCAATTTGTGCGGTTTGAAAGCTAATTTGTGCAGTTTGATCTTTTCAATCTGCTTGGTTTCAAGCAGTTGAAGCATGTTCTTTGGATGATTTAAGGATGAAAGAAGGTCATCTCTCTGTGAGGTACCTTGGAGTTCCTCTAATTTCTTCTAGACTTTCTTGGTGATTATGGAGCTTTACTTAGTAGAATTTCTAGGCAAATAGATTCTTGGCTTTCAAAAATCTCTCTTATGCAGCGAGGCTCAATTGTTATCTTCTGTTCTTTACAATTTACAAGTGTATTGGATGGGTATCTTCATTCTTCCCAAAAGATTATTAGATCTATTGAAACAGAACTTCAATAGGTTTCTTTGGAATGGGAAAGAGGAAGGTGTAGCTAAGGCTAAGGTTGCTTGGTGCGATCTTTGTTTTCCTAAGAAGGAGGGAGGCTTGGGGTTGAAGAGACTTGAAGTTTGGAATCAAACATCTATGCTTAGGCATATTTGGAGCATTTTGCTAGGTCGGGTTCCATTTGGGTTGCATGGGTAAGAGAGAATTTTTGAAGAGAAAGAGTTTTTGGAGTGTAGGCATTTCTCAGAACTGTTCTTGGAGTTGGAGGAAAATCTTGTCGCTGAGAGATATTGCCAAAAGATTCTTAAAGTTTGAGGTTGGGAATGGGGATAATATTCATATGTGGCTGGATTTGTGGCATCCTGCAGGGATTTTAATTGAGCAATATGGCTTTAGGGCTGTTTATGATGCTCAAAGTAATATTGAAGCTAAACTATCTTCTGTCATCTGTAATGGAGATTGGTTTTGGAGACCTGCGAGATCAGAAGCTTTAGTTGACATTCAAGCTAGGCTTTCTGAAGTTTGCTTGGGCCAGTGTGATAAACCTATTTGGCTTGTTTCTAAGAAGGGTGTCTATGTTAGTGCAAAAACTTGGGAAGGTCTTAGAGAAAAGAATGCAGAGGTTATTTGGTGGAAATTGATTTGGTTTCCCCTTGCTATCCCTAAACAGGCCTTTATATTGTGGCTTGCAATGAAAAATAGGCTTCTTACAGGTGAAAGGTTACTTAAATGGGATTATAAGGGTGATATTCAATGCTGTTTTTGTCATAGTCAAATTGAAACTCGTGATCACATCTTCTTTGAATGCAGTTTTAGTTCTAGAATATGGAAATATTGCATGGTTCGTTGTAGGGTGGATAGGCCTCTGTTATCCAGGATCATCTTGTGCGATTAGGGTGTAATTGCTTTGGGAATAAATCTCTTAATTGCTTGTTATGTCGGATGGTTTTGGTTCGTGGTTTATAACCTTTGGCGTACAGAAATGAGATTAAACATGATGGTGTCCCCAAAGCGAAGAGCAATTGTTGAAGCAAGTTTTACGGGAAGTCGTCAAGGATTGTTGTGAAAAAGATTTTCCTAGAACTAAGGAAAACCTTTTGTTGTGCTCTTTGTGGAATTTACCTGCTACTATTCTTTGTAATTTTGATTTGTAGGTTGTTTCCCCTGTTTTTATTTTGTGAGGGGTTGTTTCCTCTATTTTCTTTGTAAGGGGTTATGTCCCCTGACTTTGGAAGGAGTTGTATATGTGCTGTGAGTTGCTCTTTTTTGAGCTTTGGTTTAATGAAATACTTATTCATCTAAAAAAAAAAATGTTGGCCAAGAAACCTTTCTCAATTGGCAGCGAAAGTCAGCTATCATTCTGGAAAAGTCTCTTAAAGTACTTATATTAGTTTTCCTCCAACCCAAACTTCTTTAATTGAAAAAGATATAAATGACATTTCCCTTTTATTACATTCATCACAACTTGATGACAATCTTACTCAAATTATCTTGGCCCAAAAAAATTCTCTTATTTGATTTGATCAGATCTTTAAATGATATATATCTACTTCTAAACTAAGAAAAATTCTATGAGATAAGTTATTTTCTACTTTATATACCTCAATCTATTGTAATAGTACTTTTAACCATTTCTTTTATACACACACAAGAACATGGTGTAGTGTTTTTTCTTTTTTTTTGGCAAAAGCTAACATTCATTTTTATTTAAATTCAAAAGATAGAAGAGATTTAAAGTACCCGTGTTATGCAAAGACAAAACATATTTTAAGTAATCAATAATTAGGACGCAACTTGCGACTTCTAATGCTTTGGTTATCTTGCATTTTTATTTTATAAATATTTCCATATGATTTCTTATTATAGATACTGGTAAAATACTTATATAAATTTAATATTCCACTATTATCAACCATCTCCGATTTCTGAATAAAATTCTTTTCTCAACCATAGGTTTGAAAGGGATATATAACGAAGCTTTGATGAAGACATTAGCCCATCAATTAGTTGAACTTCTTTGGAAAAAGGTTGGGATTCCAGACAAACAGTTCTCATCAAGCTTGGTTCACTATGACACGACTTTAATTTTTGAAGCTGCAAAACTTGGAAATGTTGAATTTATAATTATACTTACACGCTCTTATCCTGACCTTATTTGGCAACAAGACGAAAATCGAATGAGTATATTTCACATTGCTATTTTATATCGGCATGAAAGTGTGTTCAACCTAATATATGAGATAGGTACTAACAAGGATAGCCTTGCATCCTATGCTACTTTAGACTCCAATGAGAACATGTTGCATTTAGCTGGACACTTGGCTCCTTTAGATCGACTAAATATTGTATCAGGAGCAGCCCTTCAAATGCAACGGGAGTTGTTGTGGTTTAAGGTGAGTGATAATATTAATTATTTTTTCTTCTGGTTGCATATATAATAGTTCAACTATTACTTGTCATTAATAATTTATACCTAGTCAATTGTAGGAGATAGAAAAGATTATGCCGCGGACATTGGTGAACAAGAAGAATTCAAACAACCAAACACCTAAGGAATTATTTATGAACACACATAGAAATTTGCAGAAAAATGGTGAAAAGTGGATGAAGGACACAGCAAACTATTGCATGCTCGTGGCAACATTAATTGCCACTGTGATTTTTGCAGCGGTCTTCACTGTACCAGGTGGCAACAATCAAGAAACAGGCACTCCTATTTTTTTGAGAAGTAATTGGTTTATGGTATTCTTCATATCAGATGCAATAGCGCTATGTTCCTCTTCGACTTCAATAGTAATTTTCTTGTCAATTCTCACATCACGTTACACAGAAGAGGATTTCTTAAAGTCATTGCCTTCAAAGTTGGTGTTTGGACTTGCCACGCTCTTCATCTCCATGGTGGGCATGATGGTAGCCTTCAGCGCAACTTGCTTTTTGGTGTATACAAGCGCAAGGGCATGGGCTCCGGTTGTTGTAATCACTTCGGCTAGTATCCCAATTACTTCATTTATTCTGCTACATCATAAACTTTGGGTTGATACATTCCTCTCAACATACAAGTCTAGATTTCTTTTTCGGCCATATAAACATAGACTTTTCTAGCGGAAGATGCCAATTGAGAAATTGATCAGCAAGAAATATGAAATGTAAGGCGAACAAAAAGGAAGGAAAGTTTTCAGTGTTTCACGGGATGTTGAACAAGGAAGGCCAAGGAAAGAATTGATCCCAAATAAAGACTTTGGATGGATGTTCGTCTTAACTATTTCCTCAGTACTTATTGTGGTTTATAGATACCAGCCTATAAGCGCGGGCTTTTAACAAGAATTTAATTTAAAAATATTTTTACAAAGACATCTTAGAAAAGAATAACAAAAATAAAAATAATGACAATGAAAAAAAAAAAAAGAAGAAGAAGAAGAAATAAAACAAAGTTTATAGATGAATTCATTAAATTCAAACAACTCTTGATTTCTATCCATTGGTGATGGTTAGCTGGATGGAATTAAACCAACATTAAAAAAGAAAAAATAGTCCTAATTAAAATACTACTTGTAATAGATTTGGCCACCCTAAAACCATTTTATATATTAAATTTGGTTCTTTTATTCAACATACTTTTTATTATCGATTATTAGTGAAATGTTTCAATAATAATGAACGTATATACCAAGTATGAAGCTTCCGGTAATTTTTGGCCTATTTAAACAATTTTAGCCACCCTAAAACCATTTTAAAATGTTAAATTTTGGTTGTTGGGGAGGTAATACTATTATTTTTGGTACATTATTAAATAAGTTTTTCTTAAGTGCAACGCTTATTATTGTAATTGGATTATTTTGTCTTAAGAAAGTTCTTTTAGCTTCTATCTCAAGTCTTAACTATTCATTTTGTACAGTCAAAAAAAAAAAGCTATTCATTTTCAATTCTCGTTTTTATTTTATTCATTTTCAATTCTCACCCTACGTTGCAATGACAACATTATAAGTGTAATTTAATTTCAAAAATCATTTTGCAAAAAAGTCTTAGAAAAGAATAGCAAAAAATATAATTAATAATAATAATGAAAAGAAAGAAAATAAACGTTATAAAGGAATTTATTAAATTCAATCAACTGATTTATGCCCTATATTTATAATTGAGTGGACTGAATTAAACCAACACTATAAAATGATAATCGGAAAAGATGTAGCTACCATAAAATAATTTTATATATTAAATTTTTGCTATTTTTAACCTAATATTTATTAACCGTTGTTAGTGAAATCGTTTCACTATCTACATACCTAAATCAATTCTCCTTAGTTTTCTCTCTGAGCAACGTCTAGCGGCGAGGGTATAGTCCGTCATCTTAAGAAATTGTGTGGGAAGATCTCACTCATGGAAGGAGAGCAAACTGGCATCAACATCACAGAGGGGGAAATCGAAGAGGTTACGACACGAGGTAGGTGTCTGATAGGCAGAATTTGGATGGGAAAGAAGGTGAACAATGAAGCCTTTAATTTAGTCCTTGCTCGAATCTGCCGTAAGAGTGGAGGAGTTAAGTTCAAAGATCTAAATGACAACCTATCTATAGCTTTTTGAATTTGAAGAAGAAGAAGATATGAGGAGGGTTCTGGACGGAAGGCCTTGGTCTTTTGACAGGCAAATGTTAGTCCTAAATGAGTTCGATGGGAGTATACCTCCATTGCAGATGGAATTTTTTCATTCGCCATTCTTGGTCCACGTGCACGATATGCAGTTACTATGCATGACCAAAGGGATTGGCACCAAGATTGGTAGGTCAATGGGAGGAAGTGGATGTTGTAGGAGATGGGGCTGGATGGGGGCAGTGCTTACGAATCTGAGTTCTGATTGATCTGTCAAAACCTCTTGAGCGTGGAAGGGCATGAACCTTTCGAGCAAATCGTGTTTGGTGAATTTGAAGTATGAAAAGCTTCCCTTGTTCTGCTTTGCGTGTGGACATATTGTGCATGGGGAGAAAAGCTGTCCAATTCGACGGTCTGCAAGACTAAACTCAACTGAAGATGGGAATCAATGAGGAGTTTGGATTAGGGCTTAAGATCCTAAAAGAAGAGGAACTGGCGGTGGGTACACCAAAGGGTTGGATGGCGGGCAAAGCCCTAGCTCTGAGAAGGACAGTGAGGTAAACGGCGGTAGGCAGAGTATAAAAGGAGAGATTGAAATAATTTTACCTTGCAGATTTTCATTGATACGATGGGTTTATATACATGAGATTGCATTTACATAATGGGAAGAAAATACAAATCAAATAAATGATTTCCATTCTAGAAGTAGCCATTGCTGCATTTATTCTTGATTGATTTGGGTTTCCTTGTTGATGATAGCCGTTGCTTGATTTGTGGTTGCCTTGATTTGGGTTTTAGCCGTTGCTTTAGTTTCCTTAGAGAGAGTGGTTTCTTGCTAACCACATGTAGGTTCAATACGCCTCCGCAAGCAAGACATGGTACACACGATGTGGAGCTTGGACCGCATGGTGAAAAAGTGAGGTGAGGCAGTTGGTTTGGTGAATATGTCAACTAGATTATCTTTGCTGGAGATGAATCGGACGTCAAGAGTCTTGGAGGCGACTTTGTCATGAACAAAGTGAAAGTCAATTTCAATGTGCTTGGTGCAGGCATGAAAGGCAGGGTTGGCGGTGAGGTATGTGGCGCCAATGTTATCACACCAAAGAGTGGGAGGTGTGGGAAGAAAAATGCCAAGTTCACGGAGCATGGATTGGAGCCATATGAGCTCGGCAGCAGTGGTTGCAAGAGTACGATATTCGGATTCGGTGCTGGATCAAGCAACAGTCCGTTGTTTGCATGAGGACCATGAGATGAGATTAGGGCCAAGGAAAACACAAAATACACTGGTGGATTCTTGTCATCGGGGTAGCCAACCCAGTCAGCATCAGAATAATCTTGGAGGGTGCAAGAGGTTGACTTGCGAAGAAGGAGACCAAAGGTGAGTGTAGATTTGAGGTAGCGCAAGATCCGTTTAACAGCTTGAAGATGAAGAGAGGTAGGCCGGTGCATAAACTAGGAGACTTTGTTGACAGCAAAGAAGATGTCGGTCAGTGAGGAGAGTCTTTGTAAGGTACAGACGAGAGGCTATGATGAGTGGAGGGTCGGGAGGATCCCTAGTGAAGAGTGAAAGAGCATGTGCAGTGGACATTGGGGTCTTGATAGGCTTGGCTTCGGACAAGTTGCTCTTTTTAAGGAGGACAATGATGTAGCGTTGTTGAGATAAAAGGAGACCATCGGGAGTGGTTATAGCTTCCATACCAAGAAAGAAATGGAGAGGCCCTAAGTCTTTGATGGCGAATTCAGCACGTAGAGAGTTTAGGAGGTCAGTTGTGCAATGAGGTCGGGAGCTAGTGATGAGAATGTCGTCAACATAAATGAGGACGTAGGTAGTGCATTGAGGTGTGTGGAGGATGAACAAGGAGGAGTCAGATCGGGATCCGACAAAACCAAGTTCCAAGAGGCGATCACTGAGGCGGGAGAACCAGGCACGAGGGTCTTGTTTGAGGCCATAGAGGGCCTTGTGTAATTTGCAACATCTTGAGAAGCGAGGATGGATGAAGCCAGAGGGCTGGGCCATGTAGACATCTTCGGAAAGCCAACCATGGAGGAAGGCGTTTTGTACCTCAATTTGTCGAATGAGCCAACTTGAGGAGATGGCGAGGGACAGAACAAGTTGAATGGTTGTAGGTCTGCTCACAGGGCTATAAGTATCTCCAAAGTCAATGCCAGGTTGTTCGTGGAATCCTTTAGCAACTAGGCGAGCTTTGTGACGATCGATGGATCCGTCGGCTTTCCATTTGAGACGAAAAACCCATTTGCAGCCAACTATATTCATTGTGCGGTGGGAGGAATGAGAGTCCGGTGTCATTGCGGAGGAGCATCAAACTCGATGTTCATAGCATCACGCCGAGCGGTGCTTGGCCACTTGGGAGTAGTAGGTGGGTTCGATCTCATCAAGGTTGGTAGTGGCAAGGGCGCTTTCGGAAGAAGGTAGCGAATTAGACCGTCTGGAAGAGACTTGGGCTTGAAAATGTTATTCTTGGACCAAGTTTGCATTGCATGTCTGGTTGAGGCATGGGAGATGCGGAGGTGGAGAGGTGTGAGGAGCTGCAAAGAGTCGAGAAGAAGAACTAGTGTTAGTAAGAGGCGGTGTGTGAGATGTAGGAGGATGGCGGTTGTTCTTGGTGCATCGCAGGTGAAGTAGATGATAGGGTTGGGGTAGGAGGGTTTGGGAAGGGGGGAAAAATAGTGGTGTGGGAAGTGGGGGATGGGACTTGGGGGAGTTTAGAAGGGGAGGTGAATGAGTAAAGTGATTCATCGAAGTTGACGTGTCGGGAGATGTAGATCCGACCGGTTGATGGATGAAGGCATTTGTAGCCACGGTGAGAGGGACTATACCCAATAAAGATGCATGTGTCGATGCGGAAATCGAGCTTGTGTTTGTTGTAAGGGCGAAGATAGGGCCAACAAGCACATCCAGCAACGTAAAAAGCGTAATTTGGTCGGAGAGAAAAAAGTTTTTGAAAGGGTGATTCATTATTGAGGATGGGTGTGGGTAAGCGGTTTATGAGATAGCAAGCGGTTTGAAAAGCCTCAGCCCAATATTTGAGAGGGGCGGAGCAATGGGCCAAAAGGGTGAGGCCCATTTTGACAATATGTCGGTGTTTGCGTTCCACGCACCCATTTTGTTGATGGGTGTGTGGGCACGTGGTCGATGATGGATTCCATGGGATGCAAAGTGGGGCGCAATTTTTGATATTCACCACCTCCATCTGTTTGGATGGATTTGATTTCTGATCAAATTGGCGTTCAACATAAGCTGAAACTTAGGAAAAATAGAAAATATCAGATTTGCACGCAATGGGATAAAACCACGTGAATTTACTAAAATGGTCGACAAAAATAACATAAAGCATGCACCATTATTGGATATAATAGGGAAGGTCCCCAAACATCATAAAAGACAAGTTCAAGTGGGACACTTGATTTATTTTCAGAAATATTAAAAGAGAGCTGATGACTTTTGCCTCGCTGACAAGCTGGGCAAATAGGAGGGTTCTTATTTTTGGTAACTGGAAGTTGAAATCTAGTGATGACATGAAACAATGGGATCAGCGGGTCGCCGAGGCGGCGTGTCAATCCACAAGCTAGCACGTTCACTAGAGAAAATACTAGGGGTGCAGCTGTAGGTGAAAACCAATGGTAGAGGCCATGTCTACTCGAGCCGTGGTGCAAATTTTCCGGACGTCGATCCTTGACAAAAAAAACAAGAAGGGTGAAATTCCATATAAACATTATTATCGGAAGTGAATTTTTGGACTAAAAGTAAATTTTTGGTTCTTTTAGGAACATGTAAGACATGGCGTAAAAGAAAATTAGGAGAAAGTTTAGAGTTGCCCGTATGTTGGATGGCAAGGTGGGTACCATTGCCCACTTGATTTCATCGGCTCCATCATACGCTTCAGAGTGAAGATTCAAATTGTTGAGGTTGGAAGTGACATGGTGAGTGGCGCCGGTGTCCGGATACCGATTGAGATCACAGGTTTGGGCACGAGCAGCAGGTGTAAGCGGTGAGATTGGGCCTGTAGTTTGAAAGGCTTGGTCAAATCTGTGATAACGAGCCATGGCAGTGTGGCCCAATTTGCAACATACTTGGCAGGTGGGCCGAGGGCCTAGAGCCTAAAGAGAGAGACCCATGTGAAGATGAGGAATTGTGAGAGGAGGCGTGGTATTTCCATTCCCCTTGTTCTGTATTGCCCAAAGGAGTTTGGGGCGAGAATGGTGCTGCCCATGTGAGGAGTGTGTTCTCATGGAACTAAGATGCCGTCCTCTTCCATGATGTGGATTCCAGCCACATGAAGCAAGGTTGGCGGCGACAAGGAAAGTGTCGTTCCGGTGGTGTTGTTCGAGTTTGGTTTCGTGAGCTAGCAGATGGCCGAGCAGATCATCCATGGTGAGAGGTTCAATCCGGGTAGTCACGGACGTGACAAGGGGATCGTATTGGGACCCGATCCGGCAAGGAGCAACGTGGTGAATCGTAGTCGCCGAGTGGGTGACGGCGGCAGCAAGGGTGGTTGTGGTTTGCTTGAGCCGTTGAAAATATGCTGTGATGGAGGAATTGCCCTTCTTTGTAGTAGCAATTTTGTAGTGAAGGGTCATGGTACGGGCTCGGGAAGCTAAAGAGAAGGTGCGTGCTAGAGCAGTCCAGATTTCTCGGGCAGTGCGGCATCCAAGGACTTGGGGCAGCAATTCTTTAGAGATGGTGGACATAAGCATGCTCAAAATAAGCTGGTCCTGGCGGAACCATCAAAGTGTCTCTGGATTGTTGGAGATGCGGAGAGAGCCATCAATGGCGGTGGAGGTGTGAGGATGGGGAGGCTTGTTGGTTCCATCCTCAAAACCATAGAGATCGTGACCTTGAAGAAAAGTTTGAAGTTGATGGTGCCAGACCAGGTAATTGTTTTGGGTGAGTTTAGAAATAGATTGAGCAAAATTTGAGAGAGATGCGGGTGATGGCTTTGAGTTGTTTGGGTTGTTTTCATTTTGGGTAGGCGGAATATGATTGGTGATGTTCTGGGTAGAGGGGTTTGGGTTGTTTTCATTGTGGGTAGGTGGAATGGGGTGAGTGACATTCTCGGCAGAGGGGTGTGGGCTGGTTTCAGAGGAGGTGGATGAGGCCATTTGGTATGCAGTTTAAGTGTTTGATGAAACACTTCAGAGAGAGGAAGAAGAAAAAAAAAAAAAAACAGGAAGACAACGTGGGTCACTCGTTAGTGTTCTGATACCATATAAAAGGAGAGATTGAAATAATTTTGCCTTGCAGATTTTCATTGATACGATGGGTTTATATACATGAGAGTGCATTTACATAATAGGAAGAAAATACAAATCAAATAAATGATTTCCATTCTAGAAGTAGCCGTTGCTGCATTTATTCTTGATTGATTTGGGTTTCCTTGTTGATGGTAGCCGTTGCTTGATTTGTGGTTGCCTTGATTTGGGTTTTAGCCGTTGCTTTAGTTTCCTTAGAGAGTGGTTTCTTGCTGACCACATGTAGGTTCAATCTGAGAGATACTCTAATTCAAATATGGCAAAATCCGAATTTGTGGAAACCTAAAGCATGGGACAAATGAGAAACAAGGGACAAATGTTGATAAAAATGTACCTAAATTAATAGGTAAATAATTGTATGCGTTTTACTGCAAGTGCACAAGGTCAACATAGTAGTATATGGTGCAAGTACATGATCATTCCACGAGGATTGCTGAATTTCCATTTAAAAATAATTTCCTTAAGTAAATTAGGGATTGAGTTAATAATAATAGAAAGAGTAGAGCTTTGATATCTACCACTAATTATATTCAATTAATATAACAATATGCCAATACTTCGATCATGTTATGCATATCTATTGTTTGCCAACCTAAGAGCATGGGTGTATACTCCTTAAGCTATAGATTTTCCTAAGCAACGAGTTAGGCATGGGTATATACTCTACCTCTTTGTTTTCCTAAAGGATTTAGCATGGTATATACTAAGTTGTTATTGAAAAAAGCATATGTTCTATGAAAATTGACAAACACACGAGGCCTAGGGCATGGGTGTATACTCCTGGTTCCCCATGTTGATTAACCCAAGAATCGCGGTGTTGATTCTTTTGTTACTTAAGTTAAACCCAGGACTCGATCATCCAAATTGATTTAACTAACTAGTCCATACCACATGCACACATATATGAAGAATTCATGCAAGCAGGTATTAATCAAGTTAAATAGCACAACAAGATCATCACAAGGCGCCAATATTGAAATATTAATTTAACATAACTAGGGCTTCAATCTAGCCCTACTAAGTAAATTAGCTACACATAAAGTTAATGTTAAACATCTTCATAAAATAAAATAAAATAAAATAAAAGAGTAAACCCGAGACTTGAACTTAAAGAGCTCATATTCTTCTCCTTACCAAGTGTATCTATTCTAGAGGCTTAAAGGTCTATTTATAGGCTTTAGAACTCCTAGACAAAGTAGTAAACCTAGGGATTTCGTAGGGTTTTGAGACCTATTACAAGTTGGAATTGGAAAACCTAATATGGAAATAATGTCAATCCAGCCGCCACTTGATAAGTCTCCTGCGCACGGGTGCGCTCGATCGCAGCCCATGTGCGCTCGATCGCAGGTTTGCGATCGTTCCTTTTGTCTGGCATGCGCTCGATCGCTCCTGGTCTAGATTGTGCTTTGTCTTCTCAGGTATTGCGCTCGATCGTAGGTACCTGCGATTTATCGCTGATGTGGTATTTTGTGACCAAAAATATCAATTATAAAAATAACCACTCGCAATAGGGCGAATCTTTGTAGGATACGGCTATAGAGAGGGTGTCGAACCTCAAGGACTGCAGGGTTTTATTGTCAAAATTCAAAAGATTAAAATTAACTTAATTAAAAGAGACTTCATTTGATTTTCTTTAAAAGTAAAGTGTATGAAAATAAAAGAGATTTAAAATAAGAGGGAGAGTGTAGGGTATTGACTTCACCTCTATCCGCACAACAACGGTTAATCATAATTAATCCCAGAAATTTATTCTATGCATATAATAAATAAACAAGAAACTACCTTATTAAAGAATAAACATAATTTATCTTCGGTTGGCATGGATCGTCCACCTAACCACTAGGATGCGGTACGACCCGTCTTCCCTAGGTATAAATTATCAAATTCTTTAACAGGATACATATAATCAATGAATAAGTGTAACCCATCTTGGTTGTACGGATTGTCTAACTAAATTACTCTAAACTAGGGTGTAGTACAATCCGTCTTCCTAGGCATGGCCTATCAAATCCTATTGATCATATGTCAATTAAACCCATTGTATAACCATCATCCTTATAATCACGAGAAAACAAGAATGATTTGAGATCAATAAAGGTAAAATACTTTCTAAGACAAGAGAACAATTTCACAAATATTGATTTTGGAATTTAAGAACAATTGCATTTAATAACTAAGAACAGAATCAAAAGGTAGCAATTCTCATAGTTATACAATCAACATGCATAAATTGAAAATCTAGAAATTAAATACAATCAAACCATTGTGCTTGGATAGGGTTACATCAACACCCCACGAAGGGTTTAGCCGCTCATGATCTTCTAAGCTCCATAGACAATTTCTTGAAATTTTAGCTCTAAGAGGCGGTGTGTCTTTTTGTCAATGCTTAGAGGCCTATTTATAGGGATTAGGAGAGTCCTAGAAGCCCTAGGAATCCCGAAAAAATCGTAATTCAGTCTCCCAGTCGGATTGGGAGACCTAGAAAAACATTCCTTCTCAATTTCGGAGTCTGTTTTGCCTCTGGTGCCCGTGTGCGCTCGAGTGTACTGTAGCTACAGTAACATGCTACAGTAACTTTACTATAGTAAATCTGCTACAGTAAATTGCTACAGTGTCCGCTAATATACTTGATTTGCATTTTGAGCCCAAAAATAATGATTTTCTTGTATCTTTATTAAACACCTGAAAACACAAAAACAAAACAAAATCAAACAAATAACAACGCTAAGGAATTAACATATGCAAATTAAAGGGCTTGAATGTGCAACATTCGGCACTTATCACACCCCCAAACTTACATATTGCTAGTCCCTTAGCAATACAAAACAGAAAATAAACTGAAAACAAAAAGATAAATCCAGCTTTCGTGGGATGTATGGTTACATTTAGCGTATGCAACAAGCATTTTAAACCTCTAGGCATTCCCTAGAGGACGAGTGAAGTCTCGTGAGGGTTTTCCAAGAATGATACCCACAAACATTGTTATCATTATGTCATTCAAAAGGATAAAGTGTCACAAAAATAATGGTTCTCATTCATTAGCAAGCTTAAAATTATAAACTCCATCTTCAAAATTTCAAGGAATTCACAAGTCAAATCACTTACCAATGGCAGATTGAGATACAACAAGTTTCAATTAGTGCAAAGTGAACTAACATATAATCATGATGCTTCAAAATAATTCCAATATGAATGAATCAACATCTCAGAATTCATTGGACTCATATCAAATGAAACAACCCGGGCATACATTTTTCCTTTTTTTTTTTTATTTTTTTTTTTTAGGCTTTGCAATGCTTAGCTCCCTTAAGCTTTCTAGTTGACCCATGTATCGAGTGTTAGGCCAATGTCTCCCAAACCAAATGGCTTTAAGGCATTAGGTGTGAAGAGACCCCTAAGGACTTACTAACTCAAGTCAAAAAGGCTACGAAGCTAAGCTAGCCATTTTATTAATCAACTCAAAATTTCACTTTTTGTGCGAACTCACCGCTTAATGAGACAAGAGGTCCGGTTACTCAAATAAAAATTCAAACTTGATTTTTTTTTTTTTTTTTATATACATATATAGCATGCCAAAGTTATTCATCCAACATGTCACCCAACATAATTCAAGACATTGAAAACAAACATAATTGGTCTCAAAATTCATACCTCATAGACATGTGCGGTGTACTCAAGATGGATTTAAATTGAAACAAGAAACATCTCATGTTGCCCAAAGTAAATAACAAGACTTAAAATCCCTCAGTCATATGATCATGTGTTCATAACTTTAAGCCTATCAATGAAATTTAAACCAAAATCAAAGCTCAACCATATGCTTAAGAATGACATAACAACAACAATGGACTGTGTTTTGTTTTTTCATACCCCCCAACTTGAATTATACATTGTCCCCAATGTATGTATAGAACAAAAGAATAAGATCAAGAGTACAGAAATACCTGAATGAGCAGATGTGGGCATATCATATCCCCAAACTTGAATGCAAAAACACATGTCCTAAAAATAAAGTGATACTCCAACCAAATACCAATCAAGTGCACACATTGTTGTAAAAAGATAAACAAAGAATGAAGCAACAATGGATAAAATAAACCTGGATGGAGATCATATGCCCTGGTGGAGTGAAGAGTCAAGCGCACAGGGCCTGCGCTTGATCCTATGAGGTATTTCTCAAAGTAAGTCCGAGTCCCGAAGGATCTTACCTCGATCCTTCAGAAGTCCAATCAAGCTCTTCCATCCCTTCGTCTTTATGATCATGTAGCACTCCACAAGGAAGAGGATTCTTGTTAACATCCTGAAACTCCTTCTCATAGCTAATAGGTCTTGATGCTCCCCATGACCATGTTCAGGGTGTTTGTCCCGAACTGGTTTCATGATCAACCTCTTGTCTCTATGGGAGTTCTCAAAAACTGGGGTAGCTAGAGAATTTGCCAAAAAAAATTTCACCACAATGAAATCCACTTCAGGAACCTCTGGATGAAATATGTCCCATGTGGGGTTGTCATCGGGTGGTGGAGTACTTGAAGTGAAAGGCATAGGCTCCGGTGGGTTTCTCCATGATGGGGCTCCAGATGGAGGATCAGGAGGTGGGTCTTCAACAGTTTCTCCAATGTCATCCAAGAAGAAACATGCATTCTGATCAGGCACATTCTGGAAGGCATTGAAGATGTTCAATCTGATCTTCATATTCCCAAAAGAGATCTTCATTACTTCTTTCTGGCAATTGATGCATGCATTGGCTGTGGCGAGAAAAGGACGCCCAAGGATGACAGGAATTTGCTTCTCTAGATTTGGGACCGATTCTGTGTCCAGAACTATAAAGTCAACTGGATAGTAGAACTTGTCCACCTTGATAATGACATCTTTCACTATCCCGCGGGGTTTCTTGATCGAGCGGTCAGCCAATTGCAAGACAGTACTTGTCGGTTTCAATTCCCCTAGGCCTAGTTTCTGATATACCGAGTATGGAAGCAAATTAACACCAGCTCCTAAGTCGAGGAGAGCTCTCTCAATCTCGGTGTTTCCGATGACGCATGAAATTGTAGGCGCTCCAGGGTCTTTGAACTTTGGAGGAGTGTTATGCTGAATTAAAGAGCTTACTTGCTCGGTGAGAATGACCTTCTTGGGAATGTGCTTCTGACTCTTCCACTTTTGAGTGCAGAGGTCCTTGAGAAATTTTGCATAGGCTGGAATTTGCTTGATGGCCTCAAGGAGTGGGATGTTAATTTGAACCTGTTTGAAGGTTTCCATTATGTCTTGTATCTTCTCTCCTTGTTTCCCGAAGTGAGAGGGTGCCTTAAGCCGCTCTGGGAATGGGACCTTAGGCTCATATGGTACCTCAGGAGTGGGGGTAGATGATGAAGATGCCTCTATGCTTACTTGTTTACTCTTATCTTGATGCAGATTCTGTGGGGCCTTAATTTGCTCATCCTTCTTTTCTTCCACATGATTGTCAACCAGTCTTCCACTTCGCAATGTGGTGACGGCTTGAACTTGCTCCAGATGAGATGTGCTTCCATCTACCATGTATAATCCCCTAGGGTTGGTCACTGGCTGACTTGGGAGCTTTCCTTCATCCCTCTTGTTGAGAGCATTGGCAAGTTGTCCTACTTGAGCTTCTAGCTTGGCAATGGATTGTGAATGTGAGTTGACTATTTCCTCTTGAGATTTGACCGACTGCTTTATCTCGCTAGTCAGCTCATTCATTGCTTTTTGCATCCGATCCTCAAAATTAGACTCTGAGGAAGCTGGTAGTCTTCTTTGTGGAGGCTGGTAAGTGGAATGAGGTTAGTAAGGCTGCTGTTGGATTGAGCTTGATTGTGTGGCCACAGGGCTGGGTTGCTGCATTTGAGTTCTTCTATGAGAAATTTGGATGATTTCTCAACCCGGGTTGTAGGTATTGGAGTACGGATCATTACCGGTGCGGAGAAAGCCGCATTCACTGCTCATTAGCAATGTCGATATAATTTCGATATGGGTAGTTATTTACATGATGCATAAGACTTGAACAAAATGAGCAAGATTCATGTGGTGTGTGCATGTGGGCAATATTAGGAGCAAAACCAGCATCATCAAAACTTGATCAAGCTTCTTGGTGATAGCCTCAACCACTTGGTTGGCCATGTTTGGGAATGGCACGCTTCATACAAACTCTCTGTCTTAAATGCTTTAGGTGCTGGTGCCCTTCGTCTAGTGGAAACCTCCTGAAGAGAATTGTTACTCAAGTTTTCAAACATAGGCCATGCTTCATCTTCGCTTTTTAACATGAATGTTCCCCCACAAGATGCATCCACCATTTTTCTATTGGACTCGGTCAGGCCATCATAAAAACATTGCACTAGCTGCCACTTCGGGATAGCGTGGTGTGGACATGATCTAAGTAAGCCCTGTTGCCTATCCCAAGTCTCATGGAAATCTTCTCCCTCATATTAGGAGAAGCTAGTGATAGCTCTCCTAGTGTCATTGGTCATTCCTATGGGGTAATACTTCTTAAGAAATTCTTGTTGCAATTGAGCCCAAGAAGTGATAGAGTTGGGTGTTAAGGACTGGAACCAATGTTTGGCTTTTTCCTTGAGGGAGAAAGGAAAAAGACGCATCCTTAGGGCATCCTTAGTGAATCCATTCATTTTGGTGGTATCACAAATTGCTTTGAAATCACTGAGGAAGTCATAAGGATTTTTCAGTGCTAAGCCCTAGGAAAGAAGGTAAACTTCGTATAGTGCTGGGCTTAATTTCATAATGGGTTGCCATAATTTCCGGCAACCAGAGACATATGGGAGTAGTGTAAGTGGTAGGAAGATAGTGATCTTGTAATGCTACGTGGTTACCGTCCCCCATGGTCTCAGTGGAACACTCTTCTAGCAAATTAGAGTTCTTTTGGGATCTAATTTGTCTAAGGGTGCGTTCAATTTCAAGGTCACAAGAAATTAATGGAAAAGACAAAGAACGACGACCTCTCATAAACTAAACAGAAATTTAAAAAGAACAAAAAGAAAATAAGCTAAAAAAAAAAAATAGAAAACAAACAAGCTCACAAACGGCCTTAGATAGCACTCAGGGTTCTGGATGCAAGCTGCTGCAAGTGCGCTCGATCGCACGACAAGGTGCGCTCGAGCGTACTGCCACAGATGGGTGCGAGCGCATGAGGAGAGGCTCGAGCGCAGCTGACTTGGTGCCTACTGAAGTGCGTCCGTGCGCTCGATCGCACGTGGTCTGCGCTCGATCGCAGTCATAGAGAAGGCAGCTTACGGACCTGTTTGCAAATTCTAAAATAAAACAAAAACAAAACACAAATAGAATTAAAATTAGCAGAAAAATAAATTATTTAGCTAAAATCAATCCTTAAATTTTGACAATAAAACCATTAAGCGTCCCCGAACAAATACCAAAAATTGATGTGGTATTTTGTGACCAAAAATATCAATTATAAAAATAACCACTGCAATAGGACGAATCTTTGTAGTATACGGCTATAGAGAGGGTGTCGAACCTCAAAGACTGCAGGGTTTTATTGTCAAAATTGAAAGATTAAAATTAACTTAATTAAAAAGATACGTGATTTGATTTTCTTTAAAAGTGAAGTGCATGAAAATAAAAGAGATTTAAAATAAGACAGAGAGTGTAGGGTATTGACTTCACCTCTATCCGCACAACAATGGTTAATCATAATTAATCCCGAAATTCTTTCTATGCATGTAATAAATAAACAAGAAACTACCTTATTAAAGAATAAGCATAATCTATCTTCGGTTGGCACGGATCGTCCACCTAACCACTTAGATGCGGTACGACCCGTCTTCCCTAGGTATAAATTATCAAATTCTTTAACAGGATACATATAATCAATGAATAAGTGTAACCCATCTTCGGTTGGCACGGATTGTCTACCTAAATTACACTAAATTAGGATGTAGTACAATCCGTCTTCCCTAGGCATGGCCTATCAAATCCTATTGATCATATGTCAATTAAACTCATTGTATAACCATCATCCTCATAACCACAGAAAACAAGAATGATTTGAGATCAATAAAAGTAAAATACTTTCTAAGACAAGAGAAGAATTTCACAAATATTGATTTTGGAATTTAAGAACAATTGCATTTAATAACTAAGAACAGAATCAAAAGGTAGCAATTCTCATAGTTATACAATCAACATGCATAAATTGAAAATCTAGAAATTAAATACAATCAAACCATTGTGCTTGGATAGGGTTACATCAACACCCCACGAAGGGGTTTAGCCGCTCATGATCTTCTAAGCTCCATAGACAATTTACTGAAATTTTAGCTCTAAGAGGCGGTGTGTCTTTTTTGTCAATGCTTAGAGGCCTATTTATAGGGATTAGGAGAGTCCTAGAAGCCCTAGGAATCCCAGAAAAATTGTAGTTCAGTCTTCTAGTCGGATTGGGAGACCTAGAAAAACTTTCCTTCTCAATTTGGAGTCTGTTTGCCTCTGGTGCCCGTGTGCGCTCGAGCGCACTGTAGTTGCGCTCAAGTGTACTGTAGCTACAGTGATGTGCTACAGTAACTTTCCTACAGTAACTCCGCTCAAGTAAATTGCTCTGATGAATGCACTCATGTCCGCTCTGAGAATTGCTACATTACTTGATTTGCATTTTGAGCCCAAAAATAATGATTTTCTTGTATCTTTATTAAACACCAGAAAACACAAAAACAAAACAAAATCAAACAAATAACAACGCTAAGAAATTAACATATGCAAATTAAGGGGCTTGAATGTGCAACATTCGGCGCTTATCAATCGCAGATACCAAGGAGCTCCAATTGTCTTCATTTTCTCTTTTGAGCTCAAATTACCTAGTTTTACTTTATTTTCTTCCGAAAGCTTTGTAAAAGTGTGAAAAACACAAAAGGAATTAAAGTGGCCTAATTAATTAAAACCAAAGGATTAAAACAAGCAAGTTAAGGGTGAAAATATGAATATTTTTGCACTTATCAACAAGGAGCGTGAATTCTACTTCTGGTAACCCTGGATTTGGTTGGGGAGTGAAGAATAAGGGGCTAGAAGATATGGGAGAATTTGTAGGGTAGGTAGTAGAACCCGATACGCTGAAGGTGAGGAGAAAGCCACGAAGGATGCTAAGCTAGAAAAAATGAAAACGGGAGGATAGGAGTAGCGGCGGATGGAGGTGGGCTTCGGGAGGAGTTACTAGCGGGCCGTGATTGAAAACACCAATTAGGGAAGAGAAGACGGGCCCAGGGGAGTCATGGGGCCTAGTTACACAGTAGGTGAGGTTGAAATGGTGGTGGCTGGGACCCAGCCATGCCAGTCACCATGAATCTCCTAAGATAGAACTATCAGGTATTGATATTACCGCTATCCGCACAATAATGGTTAATCGTATTTAATCAAAGAAATTCATTATGTGCATGTTATAAATAAACAAAAAAACTACCGTATTAAAGAATAATTATAATTCATCTTTGGTTAGCACAGACCATCCACCTAACCACTAAGATGCAATACAACCTGTCTTCCCTAAGTATGGATTATCTAATTCTTTAATAGGATATATAATCAAGGGATAATATAACCTATCTTTGATTGGCACAGACCGTCTACCTAAATTACACTAAGTTAGGGTGTAATACAATCTGTCTTCCCAAGGTATGGCTTATCTAACTCTCTTGATCAAATGTCACTTAAAACCATTGTATAATCATCATCTCCATAATCACAATGAACAAGAATGATTTGAGTTCAATAAAGGTAAACAGCTTTCTAAGGCAAGAGAAGAGTTTCACCAATATTGAGTTTGAAATTAAGAACAATTGCATTTAAACATTAAGAACAATATCAAATAATAGCAATCTTCTAGATTATACAACCAAAATTCATAAACTGAAAATCTCTAAATTAAGATATAATCAAACCTTCAAGAAGTATTTTTTGAATAAAACTAAGCACACCCTTCTCTTGAAGTTTGAGGTCTATTTATAGAGAGCAAACAAGCTCTAGAAGTCCTAGGAATCCCAGAAAAATCGTAGGACACTCTCTTAGTCCAAGTGGGAGACTAAAAACCTTGTCGAAGGTGGATTTTGGCTTCTTCCGGACTTTTCAGCACGAGTGCGCTCAAGCTCACTTGTGGTGCGCTCGAGCCCAACTACGCATGTGGGCTGAGGTGCGCTCGATCCCACTTGTGGTGTGCTCGAGCTCACTTACGCACATGGCTGATTTGTGCTCTTATCTTGCGAGACAATTTTGGCATAGAAAACGTCTGAATTAGGAAATTTGTATTTCACAATGATTTGTATTATTTTGATGTCGTTTTCCACTGCCATTTATTTCACCTCAATCCGATACTTGAGCAAAAAGTTATGGTCAACATACTGAGACATGTGCTAGGTCTTCTCAAAGTGTGCTTTAAGCCCAAAATCAATGATATTTCTTGTATCTTTATTAAACACCTGAAAACACTAAAACAACATAAATTCAAATAAATAATAATGCTAAGAAATTAACATATGCGAGTTAAGGGGCTTGAATGTGCAACATTCGGCGCTTATCACTGGCTTCTATGGCCATCTAGATCGGACGAAACGACACGAATCATGGTCACTGCTGAATAATTTAAAGTTTTTCTTCCCTTTACCATGGTTTTACGTTGGGGATTTTAATGAAATTATCGACAAATCTGAAAAGTCGGGCGCTGCACAAATAAGGGAAGGCCAAATGGCCCAATTCAGGGAAGTCTTGGAGGAATGTAACCTGAATGATTTGGGCTTTACGGAATCTAAATATACATGGAATAATGGAAGACAAGATGATAGTTTCACTAAAGAAAGGTAGGAACGAGCAATGGCTAATATTGGATGGTCTGGCATGCATAAGCGAGTGGAGGTTAACGTGTTGGCAGCACGTGCATTGGACCACAAGCCTTTACTAATTTGATTTTGCAGTGGAGGCCGAAAGTCTCCTGATCTCCAGGCGAAGTAGCAAGTTCGAAGCACGGTGGCTTTTAGGCGAAGAATCCAACCAGATCATTAAGGAGGCTTGGCAGGTAGATGAGTGTGGGGGTACACACATGCAAAGAATCCAGCAGAAGCTAGCCACATGTAAAGCAGACTTGAGGCAGTGGAATTGGCAGAAGCATGGAAACATAGAAAAAGCAATAAAGGAGAAGACGAAGCAACTGGAGGTGTTGCAGAAGCATGAAGGGCCGGGTGACCTAGAAACAATCCGACAGCTCCAGCGGGAAATTGATTTCCTTCTTAAGAAAGAGGATACTCGGTGGAAAAAGCGGGCCAAACAGAAATGTTACCAAAATGGGGATAGAAATACCCCATTTTTCCATGTGTGGGCTCGTCACCAGTTAAATGCCAAAATATTCATATTTTAGCCCTTAAACTTATATGTGTTAATTCCTTAGTGTTGTTAGTTTATGCCATTTTATTCCTTTTCTGTATTTTCTGTGTCTTTGTAGGCCTTTGGAAGAAAAAGAAGAAAACCTAGAAGTATTGAGCTTAAAGAGCAAATTTGGGAAAAGCTAGAGGTTCTGGTAGTGCGATCGATCGCAGGGGACTTGCGATCGCGCGCACTACAAGTGGAATGACCAGACGAGCACAAGGAATGAGCTCGTGCGCACACAAGGAGACTCGATTGCAGACGTGCGATCGAGCGCACAGGGTTGCAATCGATCACACCCGTGCGCTGGAGAACAGTGAGCTGCGGCCAGAATGCCCTTTCCTTCCATATTAGGGTATTCTAAATCCTACTTGTAATAAGACTAAACCCGACGAATTTTCTAGGTTTACTAGTGTGACAAAGACTTCTGAAGGCCTATAAATAGACCTCTTAGCTTCTAGGAAAAAGTGTGGAGAAAGAGGCACAATCTCTAAAAATGAACTCAAGGCTAAATCAAGAGGAGTTTGGGTTTTCTTTGTTGACATAGGTGTCTTTTACCCATCAAGTAGGTGGGACCCAATGTGTTACTTTATTGGTTTTACAATTACGTGTGTGGCCTGGATTACTTTTAGGTTTTGAAGTCCTAGTAGGACTTGTATTGGCCAGCCGAATTCACCTATATATATAAGGACATGCTTCCTTTGTTCATTCATGCACAAACAGGAGCGCCGCACTACTAGAGAGAAATAAGCCGCAAGGTTTCTTCTTGGTTTTGAGTGATCAAATCAAGAGAGAAAATTGAGGGAGCTGCTTGTGAGTTGAGGTGTTCAGAGATAGAGGTTCTGTTTTCTTTCTTCTTGGCAACATAGAGTAGCAAGAGAGAAAGAAAAAGAAGGCTTGTGCCAGTAAGAGAAAAATAGAAGAGACCAATCGCCATCGTATCCCAGCAAAAGAAGAAGAGTTAGTATTCTTGTCTTTTGTTTTCTCCTTTTGAGAATAATCTCTATTGTGTGATAGTGACATTTGTCAGATTTGGTGACTTGTTTTCACAAGTCTTACCGTGGGCCCCATAGCAGTATGGCATCCCATATTGTTGACTTGTGCTTTCTCTCTCACACGTCCATTTGGCTTCTCCATCTATTGAGCTTCTTCTAGAAGCTTTGAGAAAATGCCTTTTTGTTTTTTTTATTGAGCCATTTTGGTCATAAAAGAAGAAGAGAGGCAGCAGCTTTATAGGATTAGAGAAAAAGAAGAAAAGCTTGACGAGAGAGAGAGAGAGAGGCTTGTGTTGCAAAGAGAAAAAAAGATACACCAATTTTCTTCATTTTGATCTCACTTTTGGAGTGCTAAAATGCTTAGAGAATTTTAGAGAATATTTTCTCTTTTGTATTTAATTCTCTTTTGAGTGAGATTGGAGTGTATTGGGGCTTTTGGGTTTGAATGGTTTTGTTTATACTACTCTTTGTGCTTCACTTTTTGTTAGTGAATTTCTCCTGGATCGTTTCCGCCAGTGGATGTAGGCTTGTTAAGCCGAACCACTTAAATCTTGGTGTCTTGTGTGGTTGTGTTTATTTTTCTATTCTGCATTTTTCTACTTCTTTGGTGATCTTGGAATTTGCATTTGTCACAACAAATTGGTATCGAGCTCGGGTATTTATTTTGCGGGATGGCTCTTGCAAAATTTGAAGTAGAAAAGTTTAATGGTCAAAATAGTTTCAGCCTTTGGCGCATCTTGAGCACAAGGCTTGGCGAAGATTTTGATGGGAGGTGCCATCAACATCATCGACGGAGGAAACGAAGGAACTTGAAGAAAAAGCCCACAGTGCAATTTTGTTGTCTCTTTCAGATGGAGTTTTAAGAGAAGTTGCCGATGAAGAAACAGCCACTGGACTTTGGAAGAAGCTGGAGAGCTTGTACATGAAGAAATCCCTCACAAACCGATTATATTTGAAGCAACGGTTATATACCCTTAAGATGAAAGAAGGTATGCCTCTTTGTGATCATCTTGATAACTTTAATAGAATTATTTTGGATCTAAAAAATATTGATATTAAAGTAGATGATGAAGATCAAGCCCTGATTTTGTTGTGTTCACTACCGGATGCCTTTGATTATTTTGTTAATTCAATGTTGTATGGTAGAGATACTATCTCCTTAGCCGATGTTAAATCTGCTTTAAATTCTATGGAGTTGAGGACAAGATTGAATAGTAAAGGTAGTGATAATCAGTGAGAGGGTTTATTTGTTAAGGTCGTTTAGAAAATTCTTTTAATTTAAAAGGTCGATCTAGTGAAAGGGATTCGGGTAAAGGTAAATCAAGAGGCCGGTCACAGTCTAGGTCAAAGAAGAAAGTAAAGTGTTACTACTGTAAAAAGCATTGGCATTATAAATCTGAGTGTCAGAAATTGAAAAATAAAGAGGAAGGTGATAGGCAAAGTTCCTCTTCTGCGGCTGGTGTTGTCGAAGGAAATTCTAGGGGTTCAAACCTTGTCCTTGCAGTTACCATTTCTAATGGTCGTTCTAACAACAAGTGGGTCCTTGATACTGCTTGTACATTTCATATGTCCCCTAAAAGGGATTGGTTTACTACGTATGATTCAGTCAATGGTGGTTCAGTCTTGATGGGAAATAATGTCGCCTGTAAGATTGTTGGTATTGGTACAATCACAATTAGAATGCATGATGGGATTGTGAGGACTTTGACGAATGTTCGACATATACTAGATTTGAAGAAAAATCTTATTTCATTGGGCACTTTAGACTCCCTTGGATACAAGTATTCCGGTGAAGGTGGAGTCATTCGGATTAGCAAAAGCTCATTGGTTATAATGAAAGGTAACAAGGTTGATGGCCTCTACTTTCTTCAGGGTAGTACGGTAACAGGTTCAGCTGCTGTGTCTTCTTCAGATGATCTAGATTCAGACACTACCCGGTTATGGCGTATGCGGTTGGGTCATATGAGTGAGAGGGGTATGACAATCCTGAGCAAGCGGGGTTTGCCTTGTGACCAGAAAATAGGATCTCTTGACTTTTGTGAGCATTGTGTGTTCGGGAAACAGTGCAGAGTCAAGTTCAGTACAAGCATCCACAGAACTAATGGTACATTGGATTATATCCATTTAGATCTATGGGGTCCCTCTCAAGTTCCATCAAAGGGTGGTGCTCGATGCTTTGTTACATTTATTGATGATTATTCGAGAAAAGTTTGGGTGTATTTTTTGAAGAAGAAAAGTCACTTTCAAGCAATGGAAGACATTAATTGAGAATCAGACTGGGAAGAAAATCAAGCGACTCAGAACAGACAACGGCATGGAATTTTGTGGTGGTGAATTTAATAAATTCTGCAAGAATGAAGGCATCGCTAGACATCGCACAGTTAGTCATACTCCACAGCAAAATGGGGTCGCTGAGCGGATGAACAGGACTCTCTTGGAGAAAGCGCATTGCTTACTTTCAAATGCCAGGTTGTTTAGAGATTTTTGGGCTGAGGTGGTCAGAACTGCTTGCTATTTGGTCAACCGTTCTCCATCAATAGCCATTGATTGTAAAACTCCTTATGAGATATGGTCTGGTACTCCTACCGATTATTCATTTTTAAAAACTTTTGGTTGTCCTGCTTATTGTCATGTGAATGATGGTAAGCTTGAGCCTAGGTTAAAGAAATGTATATTTCTAGGCTATGCAAATGGGGTGAAGGGATATAGATTGTGGTGTTCTAATCCTAAATCACCTAAGTTTATAGTCGATAGAGATGTTGTATTTGATGAATCGCCATGCTTCACCCGAGAAAGGAGTCTATTGTTTCGCAAGAAAGGAGCAGGGTTCTAGCAAGGAGGTGGAGCTTTAGGTGGAGGCTTCACAGAGGGTGCGAGATAACATTCAAGATTAGCTTTGTTATAGATGTTCATGATTCAAGTTCGATGATGATGATTCACAAAAAGAGCAAGAGACCAAGATGTGCGGCTAGAAGACAGAGGAGGTAGATTAGGCCACCTCGGAGATATGGCTATGCAGATTTAGTAGCATATGCACTTCATCAGAGAGAGGACACTGCAGTCCAGAGCCTTCCACTTACTCGAAAGCCGTCACAAGTAGTGAGTCTACTCAATGGGTTGTTGCCATGAATGAGGAGATTGAGTCTCTTCATAAGAACTGAACATGGGAATTGGTGAAATTGCCTAAAGGCGCTAAAACTGTTGGTTGCAAATGGATCTTCAAGAAAAAGGAAGGAATCCCAGGTGTTGAAGATGCAAGGTTCAAGGCACATTTGGTAGCAAAGGGCTATAGTCAAAGAGAAGGTATGGACTTCAATGAAGTTTTCTCTCTTGTTGTGAGACATAGTTCTATTCATGTTTTGCTTGCCATGGTTGCTCTAAATGATTTGGAACTTGAGCAACTTGATGTGAAAACTGCATTTCTGCATGGTGAGCTTGAGGAAACCATTTACATGCATCAGCCAGAAGGGTTCATTGCTGAAGGTAAAAAAGATCATGTTTGTCAGTTGAGGAGGTCGTTGTATGGTTTAAAACAATCTCCAAGACAGTGGTACAAGCGCTTTGACAGCTTTATGATCGGACATGGTTACACAAGAAGTAGCTATGACAGCTGTGTGTATTATAGGCAATTGTCAGATGGTTCTTTTGTTTATTTGTTACTCTATGTGGATGACATGCTTATTGCTGCTAAAAGTATGTTGGAGATTAAGAGATTGAAATCTATGTTGAGTGATGAGTTTGAAATGAAGGATTTGGGTGCTGCGAAGAAAATCCTTGGTATGGAGATTCACAGGGATAGAAAAGCGGGAAAGTTGTACTTGTCACAGAAAAAGTACATTGAGAAAGTACTTGAACGCTTTGGTATGCATAATTCTAAACTAGTGAGTACTCCACTTGCAGCTCATTTTAGACTTTCAGCAGCATCAGCGCCACAGAGTGAGGAGGAGGAGCAGTTCATGTTGCGTGTTCCTTACTCCAGTGCAGTTGGAAGCATCATGTATGCTATGATGTGCACTCATCCAGATATTTTACAGCCAGTCAGTGTTGTTAGTCGCTACATGGCGAATCTGGGCAAGGTTCACTGGCAGGCAGTGAAATGGATACTCCGTTATTTATGGGGCACTACAGATGTTGGTTTAGTCTATGATAGAGGCAATGGTATCAGTTCCAGTGTCACTGGTTATATTGATTCAGATTATGCTGGTGATTTGGAGAAAAGAAGATCTCTGACAGGTTTTGTTTTCACTTTCTCGGGGTGTGCCATTAGTTGGAAAGCGACTTTACAGTCGACGGTTGCTTTGTCCACTATGGAGGCAGAGCGGATGGCAACAACGAGAGGCAATGAAAAAGCAATTTGGCTCGAGGTTTGGTCGATGATCCGGGTTTGCAAAGAGATGAGATTATTGTATTTTGTGATAGGCGGCGCAATACATTTGACCAAAAATCAAATGTATCATGAGAGGACCAAACACATTGATGTTAGATATCATTTTCTTGGAGGTCGTGACACAAGGTGATATCGAGTGAAGAAAATTCCTACAATGGAAAATCCAGCAGACATGTTGACTAAGCCACTTCCGATCCTCAAGTTCAAGCATTGCTTGGGCTTGATTGGTGTTTGTAGTTTGTAATTACCCTTAGGGGTGTTGGAGGAAACGTCTTGAGGAGATTTGTGTTGAAGACTTGATGAAATTCAAGTCAAGGTGGAGATTTGTCAGATTTGGTGACTTGTTTTCACAAGTCTTACCGCAGGCCCCATAGCAGTATGGCATCCCATATTGTTGACTTGTGCTTTCTCTCTCACACGTCCATTTGGCTTCTCCATCTATTGAGCTTCTTCTAGAAGCTTTGAGAAAATGCCTTATTGTTTTTTTTACTGAGCCATTTTGGTCATAAAAGAAGAAGAGAGGCAGTAGCTTTATAGGAATAGAGAAAAAGAATAAAAGCTTGCCGAGAGAGAGACAGGCTTGTGTTGCAAAGAGAAAAAAAAAGATACACCAATTTTCTTCATTTTGATCTCACTTTTGGAGTGCTAAAATGCTTAGAGAATTTTAGAGAATATTTTCTCTTTTGTATTTAATTCTCTTTTGCGTGAGATTGGGGTGTATTGGGGCTTTTGGGTTTGAATGGTTTTGTTTATACTACTCTTTGTACTCAACTTTTTGTTAGTGAATTTCTCCTGGATCGTCTCCGCCAGTGGATGTAGGCTTGTTAAGCCGAACCACTTAAATCTTGGTGTCTTGTGTGGTTGTGTTTATTTTTCTATTCTGCATTTTTCTACTTCTTTGGTGATCTTGAAATTTGCATTTGTCACAACAAGATTTGGGTGTATTCGGGTTTTGGAGTCCGAGTGATTTTTTCTACTATATTTTTGTACTCCATCTTTCATAGTGAATTTATTCGTGATTGCCTCTGCCAGTGGACATACCTCACATTGAGGAACCACTTAAATCTTGGTGTTATCTTGTGTGTGATTGTTCTCACTTTATTTAGCCGTAATTGTGATCATGTGATTTTTGCACAACAAGTGGTATCAGAGCTTAGGTTCGAGAAATCAAATTGACGGCAAATATGACGAGTACCAAGTTTGAAGTGGAGAAGTTTAATGGGAAGAATAATTTCTCTTTTGGCAGATAAGGATGAAGGATTTGTTGATTCAGCAAGGAGTTCACAAGGCATTATTGGGAAAGGCGAAGAAACCTGAGAAGATGGAGAATGATGTTTGGGAAGAGATGGATACGAAGGCTGCTAGTGCGATACGTCTTAATTTGTCAGATGAAGTCATTCACAATGTGATTGATGAAGAAAAGGCAGAATCAATTTGGCAGAAATTGGAGAGTTTGTATATGGCGAAGAATTTGACGAATAAGCTGTACGTGAAGAAGCAGCTATATGGTTTACAGATGGAGGAAAATACAGATCTGCTCGAGCACCTCAACAAGTTCAACATGTTGAATACACAGTTGTTGAATTTTGCAGTGAAGATTGGAGAAGAAGATAAAGCGATACTTCTGTTGGCATCGCTTCCCCCTTCTTATGATCACCTGGTTACAACATTGTTATATGGGAAAGAGACTCTGGCATTTGAAAAGGTAACAGGATCTCTCTTGTCACATAAGACGCGAAGAAAACCTGTCAATGATTAGGCTGATGGACTTGTGGCACGGTTTGAGCCAAAGCACAGAAGAGATAAGTTTAAGGGGAAGAATGGCAGAGGTAAGCAGTATCGGTCTATGTCATAATCGGCACAGAGTGGAGAATCTCGGTTAGATGCAAAAGATATGGAGTGCTATTATTGTTATAAGAAAGGGGACTACAGAAAATTTTGCAGGCTGATGAAACAAGATCTTGAAGATAAGAAGAGACAAGGTTCTGGAGATTCAGTCAGTGTGGCCGATGGTGAGTCTGATGACAGTGAGGTTAGCGCTGATGTTCTTTCAGTTTCCTCAGGTAAAAATTCTCTCATAGACTCTTGGGTTTTGGATTCTGCTTGTTCATATCATATGTGTCCGAATAGGCAGTGGTTCGACACATTTAAATCATGTAATGCAGGTACAGTGCTAATGGGCAATGATGCTAGGTGTAAGGCCATTCAACTAGGTACCATAAAAGTCAGGATGTTTGATGGGATTGTTAGGATACTCACTAATGTTAGATATGTTCCCGACCTTAAGAAAAATTTAATCTCATTAGGCACAATAGGTTCTTTGGGCTATGGTTATTCAGCCAAAGATGGAGTTATGAAAATAACTAAAGGTGCTATGGTGATAATGAAAGGCAAGAAAATTGGCAATTTGTATAAGTTACTCGGGGACACGGTTACAGGTGGAGCTGCAGTGTCCACCTCGGCAAAACCAAATGATGATAACACAGTTTTGTGGCATATGCGGCTTGGTCATTTAGGCGAGTGTAGTATGTTTGAGCTTCACAAGAGGAATTTGTTAAAAGGTGTGAAGTCATGTAAATTGGGTTTCTGCAAGTACTGTCTATATGGGAAGCAACGAAGAGTCAGCTTTAAGGTGGCATCTCATACAAGCAAAGGTGTTCTCGACTATGTTCACTCAAATGTTTGGGGACTAGTGGTGGTGCCATCAAACGGAGGTGCACATTATTTTGTCAGTTTTATTGATGATTTCTCAAGAAAGGTCTGGGCGTATTTTATGAAGCACAAGTTAGAGGTTTTCACCATCTTCAAGCAGTGGAAGGCGCAGGTGGAAAATCAGACTGGAAGAAGAGTAAAGTATCTGAGATCCGACAATGGGTTAGAGTACAAAGACACTGCATTCTTGGAATTCTGCAAAACAGAAGGCATTACTCATCACTTCACAGTGAGAGGGACTCCACAGCAAAACGGAGTTGCCGAAAGGATGAACAGAACATTGTTGGAAAAGGCGAGATGTATGAGGTTAAGTGCAGGATTGCCAAAGAGTTTCTGGGCTGAGGCAGTTAATTATGCATGCTTCATCACCAACCGATCTCCAGTCGCTGGGATTGACTTCAAGATTCCAAAGGAAGTATGGTCAGGTAAACCGGTTGATTATTCTATGTTGAGAATATTTGGTTGTCCGACATACGTTCATGTGCAGAATGAAGAACGATCGAAGTTAGATTCAAAGTCAAGAAAATGTATTTGTCTTGGTTTGGAATCTAGTGTTAAAGGCTATAGGCTCTGGGATCCAGTCTCAAAGAAGAAGATTGTTAGCAGAGACGTGGTATTTGATGAGGCTTATATGTTAAGAAAGGGTGAGAGTGAAGCATCGACTAAGAGCCAGAAAGGGAAACAGGTCGTGGAGGTGGAGCTTGATGAACAATGTTCATTCAAGGACATATATGATGACGAAGAATTGTCAAGAGATTCAGAGCACCGAGAAGAGCCTTATTCTTTAGCAAGAGGCAGAAAGAAACGTGATCGAAAAGCACCGGCGAGGTATGGATTTGAGGAACAGCTAGTAGTGGAGTCTCATCATCTGTTTAGAATGGCATGCCGACAGAGGTGGAGTTACTACAGAAAGGTAAAGCTTGGGAATCGACAGAATTGCTCAAGGCAAAGAAGGCTAAAGGGTGGAGATGGGTCTACAGAAAGAAAGGGTCAACAGAGAAAGTTGTGTGGCCAAGAGGACTGGCAGAGAAGCATGCTAGTCTGTCTAAACCAGGTCCTATGCTCAAGTTCAAGAGGGGCTTGGACTTGAGTGTCACTTGTGGAATGTGATAGCCCTTAGGGGCTTGGGCGGAGGCATCAGAAGGAGATTCGTTTTGTTACGACTTGATGGGTTTCAAGTCAAGGTGGAGATTGTTGACGTAGGTGTCTTTTACCCATCAAGTAGGTGGGACCCAATGTGTTACTTTATTGGTTTTACAATCACGTGTGTGGCTTGGATTACTTTTAGGTTTTGAAGTCCTAGTAGGACTTGTATTGGCCAGCCGAATTCACCTATATATATAAGGACATGCTTCCTTTGTTCATTCATGCACAAACAGAGCACCGCACTACAAGAGAGAAATAAGCATAAGGTTTCTTCTTGGTTTTGAGTGATCAAATCAAGAGAGAAAATTGAGGAGCTGCTTGTGAGTTGAGGTCTTGAGAGATAGGGTTCTGTTTTCTTTCTTCTTGGCAACATAGAGTAGCAAGAGAAAAGAAATAGAAGCCTTGTGCCAGTGAGAGAAAAATAGATAGAGACCAACCGCCATCGTATCCCAGCAAAAGAAGAAGAGTTAGTATTCCTGTCTTTTGTTTTCTCCTTTTGACAATAATCTTTATTGTGTGATAGTGAGATTTGGGTGTATTGGGGTTTTGGGTCTGAGTGATTTTTTTTCTCTACTATATTTTTGTACTCCATCTTTCATAGTGAATTTATTCGTGATCGCCTCTGCTAGTAGACGTACCTCACATTGAGGGAACCACTTAAATCTTGGTGTTATCTTGTGTGTGATTGTTCTCACTTTATTTAGCCGTAATTGTGATCGTGTGGTTTTTGCACAACATTCTTCTCTTCCACCTTTTATTTTTGTTATGTAGTTTATATTTTAATTGGGGCTAGATTGAAGCCCTAGTCATGTCTTTTTAGGATTGCAATATTGGCGCCTTTGCTACAATTATATTTTGATGTATTTAACTTGACTCATTCCTATTATCTTTAATTCATCATATGTGTTTGCCTGATCAACATATGCATGTGGTATAGACTAGTTAATTAAATCAATTTGGATGATCGAGTCCTGGGTTTAATAAGAGTAACAAAAGAAATCTACACAGGGTTCTTGGGTTAATCAACATAGGGAACCGGGAATAGACACCCATGCCCTAGGCCTCATGTGTTTGTCGATTTCCATAGATTTATGCTTTCTTAAAGAACAACTTAGTAGACACCCATGCTTAATCCTTTGAGAAAGAAAAGAATTAGAGTAGACACCCATGCCTAATTCATTGCTTAGAGAGATCAATAGCTTAAGGAGTAGACGCCCATACCCTTAGGTTAGTAAATATTAAATATACCGGTATAATTGGCGCATTGGCATATTGTTATCTTAATTAGTCTAATTAGTGGTGGATATCAAAACCCTAATCCTTTTTAGTTTTAGTTTATCTTTTATTTTATTTCTTTATATTAAATTGAATCGTGACAATTGAATTTTATCTTTTAATTAAATAGGATTCAATCGTGACAATTGAATTTTATCTTTTAATTAAATAGGAAATTACTTCTAAAAATAATTTAGCAATCCTCGTAGGAATGGTCTCGTATTTGTTCGCTATACTATCGTTTGATCTTGTGCGCTTGCGAGTAAAACAAACCAAGTATTTGCCTATTAATTTAGGTGGGTATTTAACACAACATCACCGTCGACGAATCAACCAAATTCAAAAGATCACCATTGATATGGGTAATGAATGGAAGAAATCGGAAGATGTGAACAAAGCTTTTATTCAATTTTATCAAGCACTCTTCATGATTGGGGAGGTGTCGAGGGTAGAGGAGAGTCTGATGGGGTTGGAGGTGAAAATGACTAAGGAGATGAACTCCAATCTTCTCAAGGCTTTCAACTCGGCTAAAGTGGACTTAGCTCTGAAGCAGATGCATCCCTTGAAGTCACTCGGTCTGGATGGTATGTCGGCTTTTTTCTATCAACATTCATGGGTCATGGTACGTGATGAGGTTAGCATGGTTGTGCTTGACTTTTTGAATAATGGGGTTTTTTATTCTTCTATTAATGACACTTTCATTACTTTAATCTCTAAGATTAAGAATCCCACCCGTATCACTGAGTATAGGCCAATCAGCTTGTGCAATGTTATTTACAAGTTGATTGCCAAGGTTCTCGCGAATAGATTAAAGAAGGTTTTGTCACATATCGTTGTTGTGCAAAAATCTACCTAAATTAATAGGTAAATAATTGTACGTTTTACCTGCAAGTGCACAAGGTCAACATGGTAGTATAGGGTGCAAGTACAGGATCATTCCCACGAGGATTGCTGAATTTATGTTTAAAAATAAATTCCTTAAGCAAAAGCAAACTAAAATTGATTGTTGATGAGATGATAATAAAGGGTAGGGCTTTGATATCCGCCACTAATTATGTTAAACTAGTATATGAATATGCCAATGCTTTGATCAAGTTATGCATATTTAATATTTGCCAACCTAAGGGTTAAACCCTAACTCCTTAAGCTATTGATTTCCCTAAGCAACAAATTAGGCACTTGGTCCATGCTCTAACTCTTTTCTTTCCTAAAGGATTTAGCATGGTCTATACTAAGTTGTTCTTTAGAAAAGCATATGTTCTATGGAAATCGACAAACACACAAGGCCTAGGGCATGGATACATACTCCCGATTCCCTATGTTGATTAACCCAAGAATCCAGTGTGGATATCTCTTGTTATTTATGTTAAACCCAGACTCGGTCATCCAAATTGATCTAACTAACAAGTCCATACTACATGCACATGTTGATCAGGCATACACATATGAGGAATTCATGTAAATAGGTATTAATAAAGTTAAATAGTACAACATGATCATCACAAGGTGCCAATATTGAAATATTAATTTAACATAACTAGGGCTTCAATCTAGCCTTACTAAGTAAATTAGCTACACATATAATTGATGTTAAACATCTTCATAAAATAAAAACAAGGAAAAGAATAAACCCGGGACTTGAACTTGAGAGCTCCTATCCTTCTCTTCCTCCAAGCCTCCCTATTCTAAAAGCTTAGGAGTCTATTTATAGGCTTTAGAAGTCCTTGGAAAAGTAGTAAACCCTAGGGTTTTCGCAGGGTTTCAGTCCTATTACAATTTGGAGTTGGAAAAACCCTAATATGGAAATAGGGACATTGTAGCCGCCACTTGGGATGTCTCCTGCGCACGGGCACGCTTAATCGCAGCTCGTGTGCGCTCAATCGCACGTCTGCGATCGATGCCTCTTTTGGCCTGCACTTGATCACTCCTGGCCTGGCTCGTGCAGTGTCTTCTCTGATGTTGCGCTCGATCGCAGGTACTCTACGATTGATTGCAGTACTAGGGAGTTCCAAATTTCCATCTTCTCCTTTTTGAGCCCAAATTTCCTAGTTTTACTTCATTTTCTTCCAAAAGCCTGTAAAATCATGAAAAACACAAAAAAGAAGTAAAATGGCCTAATTAACCAAAACCAAAGGATTAAAACATGTAAGATAAGGGCTGAAAATATGAATATTTTAGCACCTATCAATCGTTTCCCCCAATCAAAGTAATTTCATCCTAGGGAGACTCATAATGGATAATATTTTGGTGGCATTTGAGGAACTTCATACGATGGATACCCTGATGAAGAGGAGGAAGGGATTCATGGCACTCATGCTCGATATGAGCAAGGCATACGATCGAGTTGAATGGAGCTTCCTGGAGTATATTATGCTTGGATTTACAGGGAGATGGGTTAACTTATTGATAACTTGTTGGTGTACGGTCTCTTACTCAATCCTGAATAATGGGCAACCGAATGAGAAGATTACCCCATCTAGAGAGATTAGACAAGGAGACCCGTTACCTCCTTATTTCTTCATTTTATGTGCCAAAGGCCTAAGTACATTACTTCGGAGGGGGGAGGGACAAGATAGAATATCAAGGCTGCCCATAACAAAGAGAGGAACTAAAATCAACCATTTATTTTTTTGCAGATGATAGCTCGCTCTTTTGCATGGCCAATATTGTGGAATGGGTGCGAATTCAAGAGGTGCTGGAGAAGTATGAAAAACATTGGGGTAGAAATTGGATGTGAGAAGACTTCCATTTTCTTCACCAAACATAAAGATGGAGGTTAAGACACTCATCATGGCCGCTTCAGGGGTGAGTCTCACAGCGAGGTATGAGATATATTTAGGCTTGCCAGCCCTAATTGGGAGGTCGAGAGTGAGCTCCTCTATAGCACTAAAGGGAAAGATATGGGATAGAATGAATGGGTGGAGGGAAATTTTCCTGTCTCAAGTAGGAAAGGAAGTTCTCTTGAAGGCTATAGTTCAGACGATTCCCAACTACACAATGAGTGTTTTCCTATTACCAAAAGGATTATATAGGGATATAAGCTCGATGATGTCTAAATTCTGGTGGGGACATAAGGAGAATGTCTCTCGTATTGCGTGAATGAGTTGGAGTAGAATGCGCAGGGCAAAGGAGTAGGGCGGCTTAGGGTTTAAAGACCTTGAGATGTTTAATCTAGCCCTCCTAGCAAAACAAGGTTGGAAACTGCTTCAAAAACCCGATAGATTGGCCACAACAATCTTCCGTGAAAAATACTACGCAAATGGAACATTTCTTGAATCCAACTTAGGGAGTAGGCCTTTTTACACTTGGAGGAGTATATGGAAAGCCAAGTCTTTTCTCCATGAGGGACTAGTGTGGAGAGTGGCCAGTCCTTTCGCATTTGGGATGACAAGTGGTTACCCAAACTTGTGGTGCTTGAAGCCCAGGCTCATGGGCGTGTTCTAGAAAGAGATGCGAGGTGAATGAGTTCTTAGACCTTGAAACCAATTGGTGGAGCATGGATTTGGTGCAAAATGTTTTAATGAAGATGATGCAATCGAAATCTCACGGCATGGCGGTGTGTCCTCGGACCCGGCGTGACCAAATAGTATGGGCGGGTGCTAAAAATGGAAAATTCTCCATGCATAGTGCATACCACATGGTGAAAGAGCAAGGTTTGAGGGACGAAGGGAGTTCCTCCAACCAGCAGGTGATGGAATCACTATGGAAGGAGATTTGGAACATCAAGGGGGTAAGGGTGGTGAAGACTTTCCTATGGTAGGCTTGTAACGACACTTTACCAATGAAGGAGAGATTACTCAAATGACATATTACGACAGATCCTCTATGTCCTATCTGTGATATGGAAACTGAAACTCTAGGACACATTCTTGGAGTACATGCAGTCGGCAAAGATGTGTGGATAGAATGTGCTCCTAGATTTAGAAGAGCACAACCGATGATGTTGAGTTCATCCATATCATTGAGAAGTTGCTAGAGAGACTTGATGCGGACCAAATGCACCTTGTGGCTACGGTAACTAGGCAAATATGGTTGAGGAGGAACGTGGTCATCTTTGGCGGTGATTTTCTGGACCCATCCTTGCTCCTTCGATGAGCCACGAAACAAGTTGAAGCATATGTTAAAGCATCATAAAGGAAGAATGGAAGGGAAGAGATCCCAAGCCATCTCCCACGTAGTATGGCAAAAACCTTGTCTGGTGAATAAAAATTAAGCGGGATGCAGCTTTGACATCTACGAATATGATGGGTTTAAGAGTCATAGTCCATGACCATGAAGGAGTCCATGAGCAATGTTCTATGCCAAGAAGGGACATATGTTTGACCCGACTATGGTGAGGCATTATTAGCGTGAAAGCGGTGGGCCTTGCAATGTAACTAGGTCTTCGTAGCATTGTATTGGAAGGGGATGCGATGACAATAGTCCAAGCCTTGATGAGGGAGGAAGATTGCTGGAGCCTACGCGGACAAGTGGTGAATGATGCAAGGCCCAAATTGCAAAAGCTTCCAGGAGTGGGAGGTGCAGCATGTTAGCCAAAATGTAAATGGAGGTGCACATCACTTAGCAAAAATGGCGTTGGGTGAGGATAGGTTGTGGAGGGAAGACTTCCCTTTACTTATGCATGAGCTGTAACCAGTTGTTTGTTGCTTTCGCAGTTATTGAATGATTAGAACCAATTCAAAAAAAGAAAAGAAAAAAAGAAATCGTTTCACTGCTATTAAACATATATGCACCCAATTGTCAAACTGTTAGAAAGTTTTGGCCTATTTAACAATGTTGGTAACCCTAAAACTAATTAAAATTTTAAATTTTGGTTCTTAGGGAGGTAATGCTATTCTTTTTAGAACATTTAATAGTTTTTTCTTTAGTGGTGTGGCTTATTGTTGTCAAGGCTTTGACAGTTATCATCAACGGGTTGTGGTTCAATGGCTCAAAGAAGTTCTCAAGTGGTCAAGGTATGTACTAGGGCGTGGGTTCAGATCTCTGTAATGGAGAATCCCCACATATGCCTGATTAGTATTAGCCACCTTGGATTTTCGTTAATGCTCTGGTGGGGCTAGGTCAGGCTATGCCTCAGTCGGACTTGAGAGAGCACCTGCAGTTCCCACCGTCTACGCCCCTCCTGTATGGCTCCCAGTAGGTAGGTGCTACTATGGTCACGCCTAAGTAGAATAGCCACAATTTATCTCCTCGGCCTACCATTTTTTTATTAGAAAAAAAAAAAAAGGCTTTGATAGTTCTTTTGAAAGACTACATTATCATCTAAGTTTTTTTTTTAAAAAAAAAAAAATTATGTACAAAATTGGTACGTGAAAAGAATAAGAAAAAAAATTATAAATAATAAAAATGAAAAAGAAGTAAAATGAAAGGTTATAGAAAGATGTATTAAATTCAAAGATCTCTTGTTTTTGCGTGGGGTGATGGTTGGGTGGATCAAATTGAACAAACATTAAGGGAAAAGTCTACATACCTCTATCAAACTACCATTCAATTAACAATGTTCATCTCAAATTTTCAATTAAGACAATATCCCCCTCCCAAACTACCAAAAATTGTCAATATCTTTTCAATAACGAAAACACTTAAAAAATACTAAAAATAATATTTTTTTTTAAAAAAAAAAAATCAGGGTGTGGATATTTATTTATTTATTTATTTTTATTTTTATTTTTTTCGAATTTGAGAAATTACAGTTTACCCCCTTGAAGTGCACAATTTTTTTATTCTGTCTTCAATGTTTAAAAATTGACAATGTATCCCAACAAAGTTTATTTTTTTCATTTTTTTTAAAAAAAAGAAAGAAAAATAAAGACATTTTAGGCTTTTCCAAGGCCGGCTCAATGGCTAGGCCATTGAGGCGGTCGCCTAGAGCCCCTAGTTAATAAGGCCCAAAATTTTTTTAAAAAAGGCCCAAAAAAATTTTTAATAAGACCTAAAAAATTTTTTAATTTTATTTTAACTTAAGGCCTAGTTTTTTTTTTTTTTTTTTAAATAAGGCCCAAAATTTTTTCCCGTAAAAATTTGAAGCCTCTAAAATAAGGCCCTAATATAATAAGCTCATTGTAAAATAAGACCAATTAACCCAAAAAAACAAATATGCCACATCAATTTTTTTGGGCAACTAGTTAAAAGTTAAACTTAAAAGTCATGAAACAACAATGAGAATGAAAATAACAATATTATTATAAAAATATAATTATATTATTAAAATAAATATTATTTAACTAATATTTAAATATTAAAAAAAAATAAGGTCCAACTTCAAAATTTCACCTAAGGCCCCCAAATACATTGAGCCGGCCCTAGGCTTTTCATATCCTTAAAACTCACATGTAACACACATGGCCTGCCTATTGTAAACAGTCGACCCTAATAAACACCTTTCTTGTAGTGGTTCTGTTGATCTTCACCTTTCAAACACACAACATAGCTCGGCATCGCATATAGATTTAGTGATTTCGTCTTGCTGAATATGCTAACGAAACATAAACTTAATTTCCTCTTTGATAATTTCGTGATAGACCATTGAGTACTTACTTCACATAATTCCGACTAAATACTTACAAGCCACCATAAAAAATAAAAAATAAAAAAAGTTACAAGCCATCATAAAAAAAAATTAGTTCCAACATATATAAAACGTAGCATCATATGAGTAATACCTAAAAACAACTTATCAGCACACGTCTCTATAACAAAAACATTAATTCTTTGAAATAAGAGAAGTCATGAGCGTTGATCATATACAACATAGAGATATAAGAAAATATCCCTGTACGAATACAATCACATAAATAATAAAAAGAGGCTTTATTTAACTCCTTGAATTTTTATCGCTTTTACAATTACTTCCTTAAAGTTTAAAAACTTTCAATTTAGTAGATCTAAATCTAAAAAGCTTGCAATATTGTTACTCATCCGTTATGATTTTTTGTTAAATCCTAATGGAGGTCTTAGAAATTTTCAAAATAGTACTCCTTTTATTTATTAAAAAAAAATAAATTATTTCATTATAGGGCATTTTGTAATTTTACAAATTTTACATGAGTACAAAGGTCCTATCACTCATTTGTCATGCTAGCGCTTGAATTCTCTCCCTTTGCGGTCTAAAAAGTTCGATATACTAAATTAAGTGTTTTTGAACTTTAAAAGGTAATGCAAAAGCGAAGAAAATTGAGAATGATTAAGTAAAGTTTTTCTATTAAAAAAATATTCTAATATTTAAAGGGATCCAATGAATTTTCTACTACAGTAAGAACAACTTCTAGAGGTTGAGGGGGGGTATTTGACCCCTTTCGACCCCCTCTCCATTGGTACCCGTGCCATTTATCTTTATTAATTGTTTTGATTATTTTCAATGAATATGCTCAACAACATCTTAGTTTTATATCTTAGAAAAAGATTTGGTACCCTAACATTTTTCATGTGTTTATAAGTACCATGTAATCTTGCAAAACCTGCATTGTGAATGTTCTCTTAAGCACACCTTCTGCATATATCTACATGCACCAATTTTGATTTATCTTAGGCCAAAGTGTCACCTTCTGTATGCCAAAACAATAATAACAAATAATGCAGCAAAAGAACAATTAGAAACACACATGTAAACACACACACAAAAATAAAAAAAATAAAAAAAATAAAAAAATAAAGACAAAATTCTACTTGCTGCACATATGTATAGGTCATGAGATAAATTAGTTCATCCAACATCTTAGAATGCATCCAAGTGTCATGATTTTTCTCCACAAGTTGTAATTAAAACATTTGGGTTTTTTCTTTTTCATTTTTTAAATAAAATCTTTTAGCGCCATTCTATTGGTGTTGGCGTGACATCATATATCTAACATAATTCATCAAATGTTTTAATGAAATTTGACTCTAAGAATTAAATATATATTTTTTTTGGCATATCACAATGATCTCTAAGTTCACTTTCATACCACATGGAGTGATTTGTTATTTATGCCAACCACATGATCTGATTTTGTATCTATCCCTATTTCTTATTGTTAAATCATCACTTTTCTCATAAGTTTAAGCTGATAAAAATAGATAAATTTAATCACTTAATTATTACTTTAACATTCACCCTCATGTGCGGGCTCACACTCCCTTTTAATAAGTGAGGCCCAACACGTGCAATCACTACAAGCAATATGGTCTTTAGCGACCAAATAAATAGCGGCGACTTTTCGAAGTCGCCGCTAATGATCCCTCATTAGCGGCGACATTCGAGTCACTGCTAATAGTAGCCACTAAAAACGAAAAAAATATATTATTTAGCAGCAACAACAATAGCGGCCACTATGAGTCGCCGCTATTGACCATCATTAGCGGCGACCCCCCTATTGAACATCAATAGCGGTGATAATACGATCCAATCAGCGGCGACCATCAAGTCGCCACTAATGATGGTCAATAGCGGCGACTTTACAGTTGCCGCTATTGAGTGAGAAAAAGTAATTAAAAAAATTTAAAAAGCTCATTAGCGGCCACCATAAGGATGCCGCTATTGAGGGTGAATAGCGGCGACTTTTAGGAGTCGCCACTGATGAGTGGTCAATAGCGACTACTTTCGGGTCGCCGCTATTGAGTGAGAAAAAGTAATTAAAAAAATTTAAAAAGCTTATTAGCGGCGACCATAAGGTCGCCGCTATTGACCCTCAATAGCAGCGACAACTTAAAGTCACCGCTGATGAGTGGTCAATAGCAGCGTCTTTAGGGTTGCCGCTATTGAGTGAGAAAAAATAATTTAAAAAATTTAAAAAGCTAATTAGCAGTAATAGCGGCGACTCTTGAGAGTCGCTGCTGATGAGTGGTCAATAGCGGCCACCTTATTGTCGCCGCTATTGAGTGAGAAAAAATAATTTTTAAAAAAGACTAAAAAACTCATTAGCGACGACCATAGGGTCGCGACTAATGAGGAGTCACTGTGGCGACTTTCTTGAGTCGCCGTTGATAAGTGGTCAATGGCGGCGACTCTTGACGGTCGCCGCTGATGAGTGGTCAATAGCGGTGACCTTATTGTCGCCGCTATTGAGTGAGAAAAAATAATTTTTTAAAAAAACTAAAAACTCATTAGCGGCGACCATAGAGTCGCCGCTAATGAGGGTCAATAGCGGCGACTCCCTTGAGTCGCCGCTGATAAGTGGTCAATAGCGGCGACTTTAGGGTCGCCGCTATTGACCCCTGAAAAAAAAAATAAATAAATAAATATTGGGGCGATGCTATTGAGTCTACATATATAATAGAAAAAAATTATTTCCCAAAAATTCACCTCTGATAATATGTCATTATTTCTTTTATATTAACTATTGGTGAATTTTTTCTATTCTTATTTTATATAAAAAATAAATATTTATTTTTTTCTTTTAAGTAAAACAAATTTTCCGATTAAATTAAAATGCTTGGAAAAATTAATTTTTTATATATTATTATTGAAGTTTTCTATTTCTTATTCTTATTTAAATGTTTGATTGATCATGATAGGATCAAATGTTCGATCAAAAATCTGATCAATCATAGTGAATTAGTTCGATTGATCGTGATAGGATCAAATGTTCGATCAAACATCCGATCGATCCTAATGAATTAGTTCGATTAATCATGATAGATCAAATTTCCGATCGATCCTGGTGAATTAGTTCGATTGATCGTGATATAATCAAATGATTGATCAAACATCTGATAGATTCTACTGAATTAATTCGATTGATCGGATCATGATAGGATCAAATGTTCGATCAAACATCCAATCGATCTTATTGAATTAGTTCGATTGAACGTGATAGGATCAAACATCCAACCAATCCTAATAAATTAGTTCGATTGGTCATGATAGATCAAACATCCGATCGATCCTAATGAATTAGTTCGATTGATCATGATATGATCAAATAATCGATTGAATATCCGATGGATCTTACTGAATTAATTCGATTTATCATGATAGGATCAAACGATCTATCAAACATCCGATCGATCCTATTGAATTAATTCTATTGATCGTGATAGGATCAAATGATCGATCAAACATTTGATTGATCCTAATGAATTAGTTCGATTGATCGTGATAGGATCAAATGATCGATCAAACATTCGATCGATCATAATGAATTAGTTCGATTGATCATGATAGGATCAAATGTTCGATTGAACATTTGATCGATCCTAGTAAATTAGTTCGATTGGTCTTGATAGGATCAAATGATCGATCGAACATCCGATCAATCTTAATGAATTAGTTCGATTGATCAAATGATTGATCGAACATCCGATCGATCCTAATAAATTAGTTCGATTGATCGTGATATGATCAAATGTTCGATCAAACATCCAATCGATCCTAGTGAATTAATTCGATTTATATATCATTATTGAAATTTTCTATTTTTGATTCTTATTTAAATGTGAAGATAAGAGCATATATATAATTTCCTATATTTTTGTGTATATGAACATCCGATCGATCCTAGTGAATTAGTTTGATTGATCGTTATTTTTATTTTAATTATTGGTGATTTTTTTTTTTAATTTAAGCTATTAATAAATTATAAAAAAAATATCTTTTGTATTTTTCCTTGAAAATGACTTTTATACCCTTATAAATGTTATAAAATTTCAAGTTGACCCTACATTTTAAATTAAAATTATTTTTAAAAATTAAAGTAATTAGCGGCGACAAAAGTAGCCGCTATTGAGTGCGAAGGATAAAGCGCCAACTAGTGGCGCGGTTTCTAAAATTTTCAGACAAAAATTTCATAAACCGCGTCTTTTTTTCCCCCAACCCTCAAAACACCAAAATCCCTAACACCCCCTCTCACTCACCTCCCTCATCACTCTCCCTCTCTCGATCTCTCCCTCAAAAACACCCCCCTCTCACTCGATCTCTCTCCTGCTGCTCACCTCTCTCTCACTCCGGCGAGGTCTTTGATCGGCCACCGGCGAAGTTGTCTCTTCGTCTCTCTCTCTCTCTCTCTCGTTTAGTTTATTTGCGTTTGAAGGCTGACATATTCTCTGTGATTGTGTAGGCACAGAGTGATTGTATGCAATAGGCCAATACCAGGTTCATCGATAAGCCCCTCCTCTCATGGTCCGCTTCTGATGTCGTAGAGTTCATTGCTTCAGACCCTGTTCACGGACCCACTGTAACTCTTACTCTGTCTTGCTCTTTTTTATTTTGGGATTTTACATTTCGGTTTGTCTTTGATTTGGTGTTTTGTTTCACTTTGTGGATCCGTTTTTTTTTTTCTTCCGCTATTCATCTATTTTGTTGGTTATTTAGATTGTTTTTGCATTTTTTTTTAATTATGTCTTATTTATTTTGGCTCTAAGTAGAGAAAATTCTTGTGTGTTGGTCTTATTTTTGTTTTTTTCCTCTTCATTTGTTGCTTTACATTTTTTCCCCCTGTTATACGTCCTTTTCCATAACTGATGGTGATAGATAGCTTTGTATACATCTAGTGATCTTTATTGGTATTTTGTGGAGATGTTTATTTTGGTCTTTTCTCTATTCTTTCTCATTTGTAGAGGGTTTTGGTTATTTAGTTGATTATATAATAAGAAGAGTTAGTATGAAAATTACTTATTTCTGGCTTTTGTTTCATTTTACATTTTGGCTTATAATGAGTGGTATATCTGGTTCTGATGTTGCTCCTAGTATCTAAATGGCTTTTGACTCATGTTATCTTGACTTGTTTGTAGTTAGTGCCCAGTCAGGTTTAAGTATTAATATTTTGACTCATGTTATCCGTGGGATACGTGTTTGTAGTTCATTCCAAAATATGCCTTTAGGTATCATAAACTAGGTTTATTTTGTGAAATAATATGCTTGGAGAAATTTTTAGTTTGGGTTGTGTATCTGCTATGGTTATCTTGCATTTGCTGAACTCTATGGAAGGTTAATTGTGAGGATGTTGAATCTACTCATGGATATGTGGAAGGTTGTGTGTGTTAATTTAAATTGCTGCATTTTGTTTGGCATATGGTTTGAGTTGTCCCTTTCTGTTTTCCTTGAGCAGATGCCTTCTTTGTTAGTGGTGAGCTTCTTTTACATTGCTTTGTCCTTTTTTTTTTTTGAAAGTTGTTTACATGTTAGGAATTTGCTTTTGGTTTTAAGATTTGTTGTTGAATGCTGTGGGATTTGCTTCCCGAGTTCTAAAATTTGCTTATCCAATCTCAAGTTGATGGACAAGGCTTGATTGAAAAATGACCATCGTAGTGATAACCTTTGGATAATAATATACACATTTGGATTATTATTAAAGTTTTTGTTCATCTGCTTGTAGCTAGTTTCTATACATTTCCAAACACTAGCTGTCGGTATTAATGTTGTTCTATAGTGTAGTGTGGTGTAGTTTAATGTATTTTCATTAGATTTGGTTCTTTTATGTCCCTATTGTAGGAAGCTGAGCTCGCTAGAGAGAAGACAAATTTGACACAAGCTGGACAGGCCTCATATTTGTGCTGTGAACATGTGCCTTATAGAGTATGGTTTGAAGGGCAGCAGGGGAATCTTTTTGAAGACTAATTAATCTCAATAACTACCAAGTGTTACCAGGATAAGAAGCTTTTCTTCTCTGTTTCTAATGAAATTCTTATTTGTTGACACTTATTTTGTGCATATGTACTTGCATAGCTATTTTTCTTTAGGTATAGTAGGACTTGGAGAAAAATAGAAATTCAAAATACAAATCTTTCTAGACCTGTCACATAGAAACAATTGAGATTATAATGTGATCTCCTGCACAGTTTTTATTTTCAGATTTTAAATTTTCCTTTTCAATAGTTATGTGAGCATAATATATATATGTTTGTATTTATACTTTTAATTTAATGTAAATTATATTTTACTCAAATAGGGTGTGAAAATACTTGTATGACGTAAGGGTTTAATGGTAAGTTTGGCCTTTTATAACTATTATATATATAATAAAATCCAAAATTAATTAATTAATTATTATTATTATTATTATTATTTTTAATTTTCTCATATCATTAGTGGCAACCTTAAAGTCGCCGCTAATGGTTTATTTTTTAATTTTTTTTTTTATATCATTAGCGGCGACCTTAAAGTCGCCGCTAATGACATATCATTAGCGGCGACCACAGAGTCGCCGCTAATGACATATCATTAGCGGTGACCACAGAGTCGCCGCTAATGATATACCAATAGCGGCGACCCTAGGATTATTTCGAACGTATTTTTGCAGCAACAAAAAAGTCATTAGCGGCGACTCAAAGTCGTTGTTAATGAGGGTAATTAGCGGCGACCTAAAAGTCGCGCTAGTTGGCATCGTGTCCAATTACTCGCAGCAACCAAAATAGCGGCCACTTGTCGCGCTATTGATCAATAGCGTTATTTTGGGTCATTAGCGCGACTTTGAGTCGCCGCTAATGACCAAATTTTTGTAGTGAATATTTTATTTAAATAGAGGGTGATTTCACGAGTCAAGATTCGATTCCAAGATTTTTGCTCTAATACCATGTTAAACTATTGGTTGTCTCAAAAGCTTAAACTTATGAAAAGAGTGGTTATTTAACACTTATACCACATGAGCCATTAAAGTCCAACCAAATACATAACTTAGAAAGTAAAATAAACAGGATAGATTTGTTTGGTTATAAAACAGTGCACCAACCAGAAAATACAGCACAAGCATATCGTAGTAACTAAAATAAACAGGATAGATTTATTTGGTAATACAACATTGCACCAAACAGCAAATACAGCCCAAGGATAATACGATCAATATCAATTGGTAGGCCTAGGAACCACTTGAAGTAATTCCGTTATAGCACGAACGTTTCCAAACATAGCGTTTAACTCTCGATCCATTTCTGCCAAATGCGCCATCAACTGATTTTGCAATTACTCCTTGAATTTTTATTGATTTTGCAATTACTCCTTTAAAGTTCAATAACTTTAAATTTAGTATATTCAAATCTAAAAAGCTTGCAATATTGTTACCCATCCCCTCTGTTAAATCCTAGTGGAGGCCTTAGAAATTTTCAAAATACTCCTTTTATTATTAAAAAAATGATTTAATTATAGGCAATTTTGTTATTTTACAAATTTTACATGAGTATAAAAGTCATTTCACTCCTTCGTCACACTAGCGCTTGAACTCTCTCCTTTATGGTTTAAAAGTTTGATATACTAAATTGAGAGTTTTGTAACCTTAAAAAGTAATTGCAAAAGCGATGAAAATTGAGAAGGATTAAGTGAAGTTTATGTAATAAAATATTGAAACACAATTGCAGCAATTAAATTAAGCATGCTAGTACAAGTAGTTTTAATTAATCTCTACCCTCTCTTCTTTGTCAAGAATTGATGGAAAGATAGTGCAAGAGACTCAAGAGAATGTGCGGCCAGCAGTTAAAAGAAAACATATAATAAAGATAGGACATTAAAATCCAACCAAATACATAACTTAGAAACT
>JADOBO010000108.1:0-40317 GCA_016403345.1 Corylus heterophylla | reverse complement strand
CATGTGCACCCTACAATACAAAATTTAGATTATATTATAATTCACAACTAAGGGTGCAAGGTGATATTGAACTTGTATACACTACTAACACGACTTACGTCCGTAGTTGAAGGAACTCATCCGAGTTAAAAATAATGTGTCGGTGAATTTGTGTCAATGTGATACGGTCTAAGATGACTCGTGTTCCCGCCCCCTTTGAACCATCCGGGTTTCTTACAATCCTATTGTGAAATGTTGGTGCGTGATCTAGATACCTTGAGCAGAATGCCACCAATTCCGTTGCTATGTAGCCCTCCGCAATGCAGCCCTCAGGAGCCGCTTTATTGCGAACATTAGATTTGAACACCTCAAGGCTTCTACATATGATCATAATTCATTCATTACAGTTAGTGAGGGTTTCATATCGGATAAAAAATAATAAATAGGGGAAACTTCACTAAGGGCCCCTGAACTTCCGGCCGATTTCACAGACCCCCCCTAAACTTCAAAAACTCTCATTTTGGACCCTTAAACTTCCATTTTCTCTCAAATAAGGCCCTTCCGTCTACCTGAAGCGTTAAAACCAAACGGAATCGACTCCACGTGACTTTCACGTGATTTTTTTGCCTCAGCTTACCCCTTTTGCCCTCACACGCAGTCAACGAAAAAAGACAATCACTCACCCTCACACTCACTCACCCTCAGTCACAAAGTAACCAACATATAAGGCCTAAACACTACCGAAGCTGTCGAGGAAACCACCGAAAAGGAGTAAGCTGGAAGACCCACCGCCCAAGCTGTGCAAGAAACCACCGAGAACGAGAGAGATCGAAGACCCTCTACCCAAGCTGTGCAATAAACCACCGAGAACGAGAAAGGTCGACGACCCACTACCGAAGCCGTGCAAGAAACCACCGAGAACGAGGAGCACGAAGACCCACTACCCAAGCTGTAGAAAAAAATCACTGGGGTGAAATATGGAGCACTCCGAGGGTGAGGTATGCGATTCAGGATCGAGCTATCCAATTTGCAAATGTGGGAGCAAAACAGTTATCAAAACTGCATCAACAAGCAAAAATTATGGCAAAAGGTTTTATGCTTGTGTTAATTATTTGGTAAGATGTGTTTTAGAATTTTTTTTTTCACATGAATTGAAGCTCATCCCCGTAATGCCCAAATTCTCAGATAATTGGGTAAACCCTAATATTTGTGACCATTGTTTTGTGACCCTAATTTACGTGATTATGCGGAATGAACAAAACCGTGGTTGCAATTATTTTAAATGGGTTGAACTCGAAAGTTGTGTGTGGTGATCGAGTGATGTTGATGTTGATGGAGTGGCGAATGAGTTGAAGTCCGAAAGGGCAATGGAAATCTTCAAATGCAAGCTTGAGCTTGTCGAATACAAGTCCAAAATTGAAGTTGATGTCGCAAATTTTGAAGTTAAACTTCAAAGGGTTGAGACCGAGTATCGTTGGATGCAAATGAAGTTTCGAGTTGCACTTGCATCTTTTGGTGTCTTGTTGCCGCATCGATGTGTTTCCGTTTCTAATGGACTTGCAACAAGGCTGATGTTAAGCAATGAGATAGACATTTTGTTTTGTTTATTTCTATAAGACTTGTATGAACTCGACGATTTTGGTAATGTATTCATTGGTATTAGTTAGGTTGTAATATTTGCTATGGTTTGTATGGTTTTGTTGGCACGATCGAGTCTAGTCATGCAAGGGATGGATTTTGTTGGCAAATTTCGTAGTGATTGTATTGAAATTGGTGGATTTTGTTGGCACAATTGACTCTAGTGAAGAAATGGATTTGTCCTCTTAATTCATGGTATTGACCCCAATTGATGTTATTACTTGCTGTTGTGTTACCTTAATATCAAACAAATAAAACATTGGCTCAATATTTTCATCCACATGTTGTCAAGCACTACCAAATTTACACCAAAATTTACACGTATCCTTAAAACCAAATTTACACCAAAATTTACACGTATCCTTAAAACCAAATTTACACCAAAATCAATTCAAGCAAGACATATATTTAATCGTAACTACTTAAAGACTACTCCTTATTTACTTCTAATCCAAAATTTGGTCCAAATGTCGTAATACCCATACATGGCATCAAAATTAACCTACAATTCATGTCAATGCAATCACTAGCAATCAAACACCAAAATTTGGTCAAAATGTGTTGAACATATACATGGCCATCACAATTAACTTACAATTCACAGCAATGCAAGCACTTCAACATTTACACCTAAATTTACACCAAATGTATTCAAAACATAAATGGCCAATCAAAATTACCTTACAATTCATATCAATTCAAGCACTACAAAATTTACACCTAAAGTTACACATACATGTACCTAAACACAACACCAAGCTTCAGCTTGCATAAACTGTATTCAAAAAATACATGGCCATCAACCCTAAATACATTACAATGTTTAGAAAATACCCCAACACACAACAAGTAGTTACCAATAAAACAGTTGAAACTGAGACAAACAATTTCAGCAAACGATTTTGGTAATGTGATTGTTACTGCATCTTCTGCTTTCCTTTATCCTTCATCTGCTTTTGGTGGACTTATCTTTCCTATCCATTCTTGTAACATGTTCCCGAAATCCGGTGGATGGTCAAGAGCTGTCCTTTGCTTTTGTATGTCAAAATCAGTGGGGCAAGATTTAAATGTAATACCACCTGCTTTAGGAGGCCCCCAAGCGCATACTGGTCCACCACCTGGAATTGGGGGTGGCCCAGTAGGGTTACCACTCAAGTCAACTACAATCTTTTGCTTTGTAGGTTCTCTTCCACTACTAACAAGTTCCTCAATCGCCACTGCCCTTGTCCTTGTGGCCAACCCTAGTGTTGTTTTTTCCTATTCCCAAATATAGTAGATGCCGCAATTAATCACATAGAATCGTGCATCTAATTTTTGTTTAAGGGTTTAATTTATATAAACAATATGAAGAATTACTCACACTCGGTTGTATGCATAAGGTGTTGCTTTTCTCGACCGGCCGGGTGGCGTATGGTGCACTCTTACATGTCGGCCGATGGTTGCTACTCCCACAGTGCTCGATCATGTTTGTGATGCAATCTTCGCATGGCCTAAATTCACATTGTGAGACATGCAGGTGCATTCGATGAGGCTGCCTAAATGCAGCAAAGGTCAGAGGCGGGATGCGATATTCAACATGAAGTGATGAGGCGGTATGAATGAAGGCTGGGATGCGATATTCAACATGAAGTGATGAGGTCGGGAATGAATGGCCGTGATGCAAGATATGAGACATGAAGTGATGAGGCCGGTCCGAATGAAGGCCGGATTCATGATGTGTAGGTGTTTGACTTTCGATTGTGATCTCCCGCCTCGCTCGAACTTGATGGTGTGTTCACTTTCCTCTTTTTCCCGCCAAGATGAAGTGGCAATGAAGATCCATCCAACTACAAACACAAACAATCAACAAACAAAATACACAAATCAATTTAGTAAATTAAACATTATGCAAGAAACACTAAAAATTAAATATTCTCAATGAATAAACCATTACCATGTCCAAGTTCCAATCGGCTTGATGCATTATCTCTATAGTACTCTCGACACGTGACCTTCGCTCCTCTTGTCTTTGCCTCGCTACACATGACCTCTTGTTGTGACCAAGCTTCATGCAATACCCACATTGATTCTTGTGGCCCCCTCCTAATTGAATAAGCATTTCTTGGTTCATCCACACCCCTTTGTCTAATTTTTTAGGTCACAGAGCTGCCCTCATCTTCGGTGGCACAATTTTTGGTTGGTTGCTTATTGGCCATCGATCTTCACTTGGCATGTGGAAGACAGTGTAGTCATATGACTTGTAGTACTTCTCCTTGCCATAGTAATCACTCAAATATTCACTGGTCTCCACCTTGGTGTAAAATGGCAGAAATGCCATGAGAACATGGGATACCGTTACATCCCATTTCCTACATCCATGAGTTCTACCATCCACATGTACAACAAATTTCTTCCCCATGCACTCAACTTCAAACATACCCTCACCGCGTATGTACACCAACAATTAGAAGCTTCCTCCTCTTCTTTTTCTAACTTCTTCATAATCTTTGGCCCTAAGGCCTCCTCCATTGAACTGATTAATTCTTTCTTCCTCACATACCTTCTCATCAACTTACATCTAATACCTTCCAACATACTCGTGGATTGTCCGTCACGGTATTTTTAATCCATGAATTGAAGCTCTCACAAGTGTTGTTGTGTAAGAGGCCGACTTACAAGTTGTATTGAACCATCCCCACACCAAGTGTTGGGGTCAATCTTCTCGGTATGCATGTGCATCCTTGCTCTTTTCCTTGCCCTATACAAAGAACCGACATGCACATCCACATTCCATTTTGCTTTCACCTTTTCTCAAAACATCTATGGGCATGTTTGGCTGCTCCTAAAAGAGTCCATGCACCACTCAAAGAATCCAAGTTGAAGTTAGCATATGATTTTGGTACTTCCTAGTGCAAGTGTGTTTGGGCCTTATGGACACTAAAAGGAATGTCGTCTCATTCTTCAACTCGCCTCCCATACACCCTATAGCTGCACCTTGGATCTTTGCAGACAATCACAATCCTCTTCAATTCATTTCTCTTGAATTTCAAGTCCTTCCCTACTAATATTGTATTGTTTCACGGCTTTCCTAAATTCCACCTGCACTATGAAATGTATTCTACAACCAATGTCGGATTATGCATATCACTATAATCAAAAGGGATTCTTTTGGTTACATCCTTACGGGATAATTGCACTACTCTTTCATCACCACTACCATGTGGTGATTCTAGCTTATCACTACCACACATGTCTCCACTACTATCACTCCCTTCTCTCTCTTCCCCACCCTCACCAACATCACTCTCCCAAAGATTTCCCTCCACAAAGATCACCCTCCCCAGAAACATCATCAACACCCTCTTCCACATCATCCTCCTCAACAACCTCTTCAACATGTCCAACCCCCTCAGGAATGGCCTCAGTACGATGAGTGGTATCCTCATCGGAATCAAGACAATCAGATCATCACTAAGAACTGAATCCTGAATGCATCCTTCCTAAACACAAATTCCCTATCACACTCTGAATCTTCTTCTTCATCTACATCAACTACATCATCTGCTACACCATAAGTTACTATATACAATACTACAAGAGAATGATCTATATGTTTTGCCACCATTTCAGTTACATTGTAATCAGATGACAAAAGTCTTAGCCCTTGGTCTAATGGCAAACCTGGTACACTGTAATAAACAAGGTCCCCAGACCTATACCCACATGTCCTACATATGTCTTCTATATCAGAAAATTTCAATTTGTTCCCATCATACGGCTCTGAGTAATTAGTAACATTGCCCCCTACATAATTAATCCTATTTTGCCTGTTAAAACAACCCCCATGATGGACTTCAAACATCATACAATGAGTACCCATGATGTAACCTGCCACATTCATTACATTCAAAAGTTTAATATAATACCATACACAATCCCTAACCCTAACAATATTATCCATGTTACCCACTGTGCTCAAAGCAGCCACCAAACAGACACATGACATTGATTAAAAAAAAATTCCTAAACACAACTTTAAACAAGCCACTAAAGTTTAAGTACTACTAACTTTCATCAATCATTATAACAAAGCAACCCACTTTCAACAATTTCAGCAAATTAAAAAAACAACAACAATCACAATCACACAATAATGGGACCCAATGAAAGAATACATTTAATCTTATTTTAAATAAAAACCATACACAACTCTTTACAAAATTTGCCCCTAACCCTAACAATATTATCCATGTTACCCCTGTGCTCAAAGCAGCCACCAAACAGACACATGACATTGATTAAAAAAAATCCCTAAACACAACTTTAAACAAGCCACTAAAGTTTAAGTACTATTAACTTTCATCAATCATTATAACAAAGCAACCCACTTTCAACAATTTCAGCAAATTAAAAAAACAACAACAATCACAATCACGCCAATAACAGACCCAATGAAAGAATACATTTAATCTTATTTTAAATAAAAACCATACACAACTCTTTACAAAATTTGCCCTAACCCTAACAATATTATCCATGTTACCCGTGCTCAAAGCAGCCACCAAACAGACACATGACATTGATTAAAAAATCCCTAAACACAACTTTAAACAAGCCACTAAAGTTTAAGTACTATTAACTTTCATCAATCATTATAACAAAGCAACCCACTTTCAACAATTTCAGCAAATTAAAAAAACAACAACAATCACAATCACGCCAATAATGGGACCCAATGAAAGAATACATTTAATCTTATTTTAAATAAAAACCATACACAACTCTTTACAAAATTTGCCCCTAACCCTAACAATATTATCCATGTTACCCCTGTGCTCAAAGCAGACACCAAACAGACACATGACATTGATTAAAAAAAAATCCCTAAACACAACTTTAAACAAGCCACTAAAGTTTAAGTACTATTAACTTTCATCAATCATTATAACAAAGCAACCCACTTTCAACAATTTCAGCAAATTAAAAAAACAACAACAATCACAATCATACAATAATAGACCCAATGAAAGAATACATTTAATCTTATTTTAAATAAAAACCATACACAACTCTTTACAAAATTTGCCCCTAACCCTAACAATATTATCCATGTTACCCCTGTGCTCAAAGCAGCCACCAAACAGACACATGACATTGATTAAAAAAAAATCCCTAAACACAACTTTAAACAAGCCACTAAAGTTTAACTACTACAAAGGGAAAGAAAAAAAAAAACACCTACACAAAGTAGTAATACCTCAAACAGCTTATGAAAAATATTAAAACCCAAGAGCATAGTACATTATGCTACTGCACTATGCGTTGTGGTCCTGCTTGGTATAAGTTCAAGCACTAATATTGTATTGTGAACAACAACTTCAACAAAAAGTGCATTTATCTCACAATGTATAAGCACATTTGTGCCTTTTAAGGTCAAGAACCAAACAAGTGGTAGTGAAAGGGACCACTTGACTACTTTATTCAATGTAATAAAATCATCTCGCTCAAATCACGTGTCCAACACAACTCCAACCTAGGGACCACACTTAGATCGAAAAACAAAATCGGAAAAACAACAACTTGAGAATATGTGGAACTAACGACAAACCGATCACACATATGATGACAACTTTTAACGCCTTGTCGAAAAACAAATGAATCTAAAAACGACGAGAATATGACACACTTTAAATAAATACTACTCAAAACCCTAAACAAATAAATACTACTCAAAATCGCATCCAGGCGTTACATGCAAAATCACCCACAAACAATCCAACCCAGATTATTGATCAACCACAAATTTAAAAAAATTAATGCAAACCCTAAATCTAAATTTTAGGGATAACGAAACTTACTTGATTATAGTCGATTCGATCTGATTTATATGGGATTTCTAACTAACACGCAAATCGACGCCCAAACTTCACTACCAATGGTTCTCGGCGATGATGACGATGGTTCGCATGGCAGTACCTTCAGACCTTCTAGAAGTGTTTCGCGACTTTCCGACGCCCATTACGGCTAAGGTTAAATGTTCGCCCATTTCAAGTGAGGGTATTTTAGGATTTTCGATGATCGCGTGAGGGCAAAAAGGGTAAGTCGAGGTAAAAAAATCACGTGAAAGTCACGTGAGTCGATTCCGCTTGGTTTTAACGCCTGTAGACGGAAGGGCCTTATTTGAGAGAAATGGAAGTTTAAGGGTCCAAAATGAGAGTTTTTGAAGTTTAGGGGTCTGTGAAATCGGGAAGTTCAGGCCCTTAGTGAAGTTTCCTAATAAATATGAATATTAGTAAAATTATTTTACCTTTCACGGATACATCCACCTATATTGTACCGGTCCACCAAGTCCGCATTCACGGACAAGATGCACGCACCAAGTGAACCATCACAAGAAAAAACTTGGGAAATACCCTTTCCATCCGACACAAAGTAATATAAATGTCACCTCTAATCGATCCATATCATTTCGCGTCAATGACATTGAACATATGCCCTCGAATAATGCGTATATCCCGACAAGTGGTCTAACCACGCTTCGGCAATGATCCACGCAATGCAATAGGGAGAAGTTGTTGCATAATTACGTGACTATCATGGCTCTTCAAACCGAATATCGTCCGATCACTAAGTCGCATACATCGGAAATATTAGAGGCATATCCGTCCGCACCCTTACATTTCAAGCGCTTTCAAAATGAGTTTTCGCCCCAGACATCGTGTGACAAGCTGCGGGCATATATGTTTGACCATCCTTGCCCGTACGGATGAAGCGTATGTCTCAACCCCATTTCTTGCAAGTCTGCGCGGCTTTGATGTTGCCCTTCGCTTTGCCTCGGAATGTCTAGTATTGTGCCAAGAATGTTGTCCATCACATTTTTCTCAATGTGCATGACATCAAGGTTGTGCCGCAATAGATTATCTTTTCAATACGGCAACCTAAAGAAAACACTTTTCTTCTTCCACAATACGTTAGCGCTTCGCCTTCTCTTTCTCGTCGCCCACTCTTCTTCCGCTTTCTTATTGTTTTTTTCTCATTATCCGCCTTACCTTACCGGCATTCTCATCTCCATATGCCATATCTTGTAATTGGCTAAGAATTTCATCTCCACTTGGCACATCCGGGGCACATTCAAATTCTTGTTTGCCGTCAAATGTTATTCTATTTCTCCTCCACGGATGATCAATGGGCAAGTATCGCTCGTGCCCCATATAACAAAAATTTCTTGCCGTGTTTTAACCGCCTGGACCTCGTCGAGTACATACAGCAGGACATGCCTTTTCACCCCTATTAGGCTACCTGGATAAATCGTGATACCGGAAAATCATTAATTGTCCACATCAACCGGGCTCGAATAACAAAAATTTTTTTTGGGACACGTAAATGTGCGTGCACCTACCGCCCATAATTCTTGTAACTCCTCAATTAAGGGTTGTAGGTAGACATTTAGATCCATTCCGTGACTTTGGGCCCGGGATTATTAGGGATAGTATAAATGAAGTTTGTTTCATGCACGCCCAAGGAGGCAAGTTGTACGGTACAAGCATTACAAAAGCCTGGCGTGTGGATGTGCTCATGTTACCGAATGGATTAAATCCATTCGATGTTAGTCCAAGCTCGACGCTCTCGCTGTCCGCCGAAAGTCCGGATGCAAATTATCGAATGCCCTCCACGCCACCATCGGCCGGATGCCTCAATACACCGCCTTAGTCCGCCTTCTCGCATGTCACCTCATGTAAGAAGCGATGCTCGACATAAACAATCTCGTAGTCGTGGTATGAGTGGAAACCACCGCAACACCTTGACCGGCGCTTACTCGATGATATGGGTTGCCCATCCTCATCCAATCGAATTTCATCCTTTCCACTTAGATACTCCACAAACAAGACATGTATCCAAATCCTTATTGTTCTTCCAAAATAGCATACAATTATTAGGACACGCGGATCTTCTCATACCCGAGGCCCATGTCCCTTAGAAGCTTTTTGCCTCATATGTATTAACCGCAAAGTTTCATTACTAGGAGGCCAGAATCGATTGATGAACTCAACAAAAGATGAAAATATTGCGTTACTAAGTCCGCCAACACACTTTAAGTTATACAGATGTACAGAGCACTAAGCTTGCTATGTTTGGTCCCATCATGAAGTGGCTTCCCGCCTTCCTAAGCAAGTTATTGTACTTTAGTACGTCACCATCGCCGGCTTCTTCATTCACGCTTTCTTCATTCCCTCGCACCGCAACTTCAGCCTCACAATTGTCTTCCATGACACCGCATGCCGAATAGATTACGCAACATTGATCGCATGTTTTCACCCGTGTTGCGCCTAAACCCTTATCTCGTGATCGTGGTAGTAGACGAGAGATCGCAACAGAGCCCTGACAAAGCTTCTCCCGTGATAATACCAGTTCTCAGATGCAATCATTATTCCTTACCCTCGTCAAATGGTCAAATACCAAATCCGTGGGTGGCGCCGCTTATTACGACACACCTTACAGGCAAGTGAATTTTTCCATCAGGGATTGTACAGTTCCTAACTGCAACGTCCACGAATGATCTACACTGCCTCAGATTTCCTCGCACTCCCTAGACTTTGTCATCCAACTCTTGTTTGTTTTTTTTTTTTTTTTTGGGTTATGATAAGGTGCCCAAACAAAACCTACACAAAATATGGGTCTACATCCAAATGTAAAATTCTCCAAAAAAACATAATTTCAAACTATTAGGGTACGTAATTGTATATGCATGCATGCAAATACATTAAACAATATTCTCACCATATACAAACCAAACATGTCAAACTATTCAAATATATTACAAAACATATATCTTAAGCAAATAAATTAATTACTTAACCTATAAAATTAATTTGCTAATATAACTACATCTAAAATATTTAATAATATACATTGTAAATTATATTTTTATATAATTTATTTAATTATCTAATAAATAAATAAATAAATTAATAAATTACTCACAATATATATATATATATATATATATATATATATATATATATATATATATATATATATATATATATATATAACCACATATATATAATCTGTATATATATATATATAACCATTAACATATATATATAAACCCATATATGTATATAGATTAAATCAGAATATATATATATATACCGATGTTCGAGTAGGAGAACGAGTGAGAGCGTGAGAGGGCCTTCTGAGCTTGAGCTCGTGGTCGCCGGAGGAAGCAACGGCGGTGACGCAAGGCCGCGAGAGAGAGAGCCACCGAGAGAGAAACACCACGTTAAAAGGCGAGAAAATGGTCGGGCTTGCCGAGAGGACGCGTGAGACAAATGTCGCAGAGGTTACCGGTCGGGCTGATGGAAAAAAGTGGAGGAAGAAAGTTGCAGGTGGCCGGAGGGGATGGGCGGGAGAGAAAGAAATGGGAGGGAAGGCACTGTAAAGAAGAAAGAAAAAGAGGAAAGAAAAAATAAAAATAATCATATAAGTCTGCATGAAGTGAAGGCACAGCAGAAAGCAAGGGAAGGCGCAATCGCGCTTTCCCAAGAACAAGTCTTGACGTGCCATGTGGCACGTCAAGAAGAGTTTGACGTGCCACATGTGGCACGTCAAAACATTTTGACGTGCCATGTGGCACATCAGATAAAGTCTTGACGTGCCACATGTGGCACGTCAACAACTCAAATTGTGATATATATATATATATATATATATATATATATATATATATATATATATATATATATATATATATATATAAATTATAAATTTATATATTTATATATATATATACTAATTAGTATATATAAATATACTAATTGATATTTATTTTAATTTTATTAACATTATATATTGAATTATATTCCTATTAAAATTAATATTCTATTATATAATTTTTCCTATTATTCTATTATTTAATTTTTCCTCTTATATAACACATTATCCATACAACACAATTACAATTACTTAGAAAATAAATAAATTAATATTCTAGATGTATAAATAATTAGATGTATTCACTCATTGACCACGATTTTGTGTTGGCCTTCATGTGAAGTTTATGATCTCATAAAATAAATGTATTCATTACGTTTTATATATTTTTACAAAATTAATATGGCTATCATATTAATATTACTAGACTGATTTATGCAAGATAATATCATGTTCAAATTAATATTAATGTAATGGTTGAATTATATGTGATCATTATATTAATTGGTATATAATATATAAAATGATTATGCATGCATAGGATAGTTAATATCATATATATGATATTAGATATCATAAAATATTAATAGATTGATATGATGATATGATTATGCATGTACGTATATATATAATATCGTTTATATGTGTGATATATATAATTTTAATAAAATTTAAATTATACAAATGATTATATTTTTAAGTATATAAAATAATTAAAAGAAATTAAATGTAAAATTAATATCTTTAGCATGACACGTCAAAACATTTTGATTTGTTATGCATGACACGCTTCAAAAGTTTTTGACGTGCCATGTGTATATATATATAATCTTATTTAAACTATTTTAATAAAATTTTATGTATTTAAATTTTATTAAAATAATATTTACTCTATCATATATTTCCTCTGTTCAATTAAAATTAATTAGAGAATAAATAAATTAATATTCTAGATGTATAGATAATTAGATGTATCAACTAACCGACCATATATGTTGTGTTCATCGAGTTCATATGAGGTTTATGGTCTTATAAAATAAATGTATCAAGTATGTTTTATATATTTTTACAAAAATAATATAGCTAGCTATCATATTAATATTACTAGACTGATCAATTTATGCATGCATGATATATATATATATATATATATATACCAAGTAATTTATACTAATATGATAAACTATAATTTTCCTATCCAATCAAAATTAATTTTTATGCCAATTAACATTAAGTGTTGTTTATTACATATTTTTTATATCAAAATTAAAATTAGTTTTGATATATATATATATATATATATATATATATATATATATATATATATATATAAATTTAAAATTAATATGTTTTTGACGTGTCATGCTTGACACGTCAAAACATTTTGACGTGCCATGCATGACACGTCAAAAGTTTTTGACGTACACACATGGCACGTCAAAAACTTATAATATATATATATATATATATATATATATATATTATCTTATTTAAACTATTTTAATAAAATTTTATTTATTTAAATTTTATTAAAATAGTATTTACTCTATCATATATTTCCTCCATTCAATTAAAATTAATTAGAGAATAAATAAATTAATATTCTAGATGTATAGATAATTAGATGTATCAACTAACCGACCACATATGATGTGTCTGCCGAGTTCATATGAGATTTGCGGTCTTATAAAATAAATGTATCAAGTATGTTTTATATATTTTTACAAAAATAATATGGCTGGCTATCATATTAATATTACTAGACTGATCAATTTATGCATGCATGATATATATATATATACCAAGTAATTTATACTAATATGATAAACTATAATTTTCCTATCCAATCAAAATTAATTTTTTATGCCAATTAACATTAAGTGTTGTTTATTACATATATTATCTTATTTAAACTATTTTAATAAAATTTTTGACGTGTCAAAATAAGACACGTCAACAATATTTTTTTTGACGTGTCTAAGAAAGTTTTTGACGTGGCAAACATAAGTTATCATGCTACCACGCCAAAAACATATATTTTTGTAGTGAACAAACCCAAAATAAACTAAAACAAAGTGACAATAATTATACAAGGTAGGAAGTGGGTTAAACAAGTGATCTGGTCCTCTTAATGGGCCACTCAAGGATGTTAATGAAGCAAAAGGGGCACATACTAAGTATGAACCCCCAATTGAAACCAACAACAACCACTGTAAAGTGATTGATGCTGAAGGGGTACTGTAGTAGTCTGTTGAAGGGATTGTAGTAAAGAGAGGGAACCAACACAAATTCGGTTACAAAAGTCTCCACAGAAAGATCAACACGCCTAAGAAAGCTAGGAGATAGCAACCCACAAAAAACACAAGCAGCAGAAAACAAAACGAGCTGCAAATCACAAGCAAAATAAAAATACATGAAAAATAAAGAAAACAGCAAAAAAGCTCACTGAGCAGCTGCTTCACCAGAAGGATTGCGTATTCATAATTACATAAAAATACCCTTTTGCCACCATGGTTATAGTTTACCGCGAGTTAATTAGGATCATCCCAAAAGGATTGCACGACCCTTGCATATGAGGCATAAACATATAATATACTTATGGCATAAGCCATAAGGGGATGTTTTTACAGAAAATCATATATCTAATAAAAGTTTTACAGCAACTGTTTTATTATTGTCGTGATAAATTAAAGGCTCGATGACCACACACTTGTTTAAATGTGTTGGGAATAAGTTTACAAACCAATACCTAAATACATGGACACTCACAAAAATAGAAAGAACAAAAGACAAAATGAAAATAATACTTTAATATTGAAGAGAAATATCAAGCTTCTACTTGCTTCTTGCTTGATAGTTGCTTACTTAATCTAACTTACATAGTATCCTTATATCAAGATTTCTTATATGTGAACACATACATTACCAACTTACAAAAATTAATAAAAGCAACTAATTAAGTTGCTACATATTCAAGCCTAAAATAGATGCACCTAACTTGATTACTAAAAGTCAATAAAAGTTGCTCTAACAATTATAGCACTTAATACTATAGTTACAAAGTCCACAAAGGTAGCTAGCACTCAAGAGCTAAAACTAAAAACCATAAAGTCTAATAAGGTTGTCGCTAACAAATATTCTTTTGACTTCTAAGGCATGTATAATTTACTAAGTTAATTAAAGTAAAAGAAAGTTACGCTGAAATGCTAGAATTAATTAGAAGGAAACGTGTACAACCTTCTTGCATGCTTTCTATGACTTTGCATTTTTATTTGCACTTCCAACACGCCCCTCAAATCAAAATACCTTCGTACAAGCATCTCACATAACATGTTGAAGGGTTTGACTGGCAGTGGGTTTCGTGAAGATATCACCACTTATTCTTTGGTATTACAATACTCAAGTTCAATTGTCTTTGCTTCACATGGTCCCTCGTAAAATCAAACTCGTATCAATATGCTTGCTCATTCCATGTTGCAATGGGATTCTTTGAGAGCTTAATTGATGACTTGTTGTCCACATAAATCATAGTAGATTTTTCTTGTGGGTGATTCAGGACTCCAAAAGATTTCTTAACCATATGGCTTCACAAACAGTGAAGAAATTGCCACATACTCGCTTCACATGAGGATAAAGCTACAATTGCTCGCTTCCTTGATGTCCAAGAAAAAACGGTTGAACCAAGATAGAACACATGACTAGTTGTGCTTTTTCTCTCATTTTGGTCACCTCCCCAGTCACTATCTGACTAACCAACTAATTCTACATTTTCACCATAAGTATAGAAAATGCCAAAATTGAGAGTACCTTTAATATACCTTAGAATCCTCTTTGCAGTTAGCCAATGAGATTCTCCTGGTGTCTCCATATAATGACTTACGAGTCCAACACCATAGAGTATGTCAGGCCTTGTCATTGTCAAATATCTCAAGCTTCCGACAAGACTCTTGTACAGGGTTGAATCAATAGGCTTTCCTTCTCCTTCTTTTGACAGCTTCAGTCCTGTCGCGACAGGAGTGTTGACAACATTACAGCTATCCATCTTGAACTTTTCTAATATCTCTCTCATGTATTTCTTTGAGAGATAAATATTCCACCATTTTCTTGCTTCACTTCTATCCCAAGAAAATATGACATCAATCCATTGTCAGTCATTTCAAACTCTTTAAACATGGACTGCTTGAACTCTGCAAACATCTTTTCACTACTACCAATGCAAAACAGATCATCCACATACGACAAAGTATCGTAAATTCTCCTTTGTCGCCGCCTTCATGTAGACAGAGTGCTCATATAGACATTTGATAAATCCATTTTGTTGAAGATAATCATCAATGCGAGCATTCCAAGCTCGTGGTGCTTGCTTTAGGCCATACAAAGCCTTCTTCAAATGAAACACCTTATCTCTTGTCCTTGTGAAATAAAACCTTCTGGTTGTTCCACGTCCACTTCTTCCTCAAGTACTCCATTGAGGAAAGCCGATTTGACATTCGCTTGGTATATCTTCCAATAATGATGGGCTGCACGTGAGATCAACATTCTCACCGTGTCAAGTCGAGCAACTAGCGCAAAGACTTCTTCATAGTCAATTCCATATTTTTGTTTGTAGCCTTTACCTACAAGTCTTGCCTTGTATCGATCAACACTGTCATCTACAGCTTCGCTTGATCTTGTACACCCATTTGACTCAATCGTCTTCTTCTTTGATGGGAGTGTCGATAACTCCCATGTGTCATTCTTCCGAATTGTATGGATTTCTTCTTCCATTGCCGATCTCCAACAATCTTCTTCCACACTTCTTGAAATGTTTGAGGCTCATGATCCGCATAGAAACAGAAAGATTTGTTTCTGGAAAAATTACGCTTTACCCCAAAGTTAATGCGTTTTCAATTCAACATCAAAGTTTTAATTTTTGCAATCCACCCCACAAAGTTTCAATTTTTTCAATTCGACCAATAATTATCCCAAAATTCTCATATGGCCCATGATTTTTATTTTATTTTATTTTATTTTTATTTTTATGAAAAATAAATTTGGAGTTGCAAAATAGTAGATGTAGTTATTTCTAATTTTATTTTTAATTTTTTTATCAAAAATAAAAATAAAAATTAGGGGTAATATGGAAAGTTTTGATTCAATTGGTCAAATTGCAAAAATTTGGAACTTTGGGGGTGGATTGCAAAATTAAAACTTGGTATTCAATTGAAAACGCCACAACTTTGGGGTAAACTGTAATTTTCCTTTTGTTTCTTTTTCTTCCGAACGCTTATAGACATCCCCGAGACTTCCCATCTTGATAGGAGTTGGAATTCCTCTCACTACTATTGTCGCTGAAGATGAAGAACCGGATGTAGGACTTCTCTGTATTGAAGAGGGTGAAATAGGTTGAGGAGATGTTGGGGGCAGACGGTGTCACAACGGCATTTGCTCTTTAGATTCATCTCGAGACAACATTTTATTTGTTCGCTTTATTTCTCCAATTCCATGATTCTTCTTCATCAAGACAACATCTTTACTAACCACTACTTTAGTTGTTAGTGGGTATAGAGCTTGTATGCCTTTGACTCATCATAGCCAACAAAAATACACTTTTCACCTCGATCAAGCTTCCTTCTTTTGCTTCAGAACTTGAGCATATGCAACACACACCAAAAATTCAAGGTGTGCAACACTAGGTTTGTATCCGCCTATGCTTCTTAAGGTGTCGTGTTCTTGACACTCTTTGTTGGGCACACGGTTTAGCAAATACACCGAACATGCTACGCTTTCGCCTATAATTGCTACCGGCAATCCTTTCTCTTTAGCATGGATCTCGTCATGTCAAGGATAGTGTGATTCTTCCTTTCCGCTATCCCATTTTGTTGTGGGGTATAGGCTACAAATGAGTTGATGTCCGATCCTATTCTCTCTCGAAACCTTGAAATGCATTTGAAGTGTACTCATCCCTCGATCGATCCGATACCACAAGCTTGCAATTACTCTCCGCTCGTAGCGCTTTAAAGTTCTTGAAAACAACTAAGATTTCTCTTGAGAAAATAAACCCATGATTTTCTCGCTGAAATCATCTATGAAGGTAATGAAGTACTTGTTACTCCAAATGATATGGGATCCAATGGCCCATAAATATCGTGTGCAGTGCACCGCATAGTGGCTGCTTTCGCCTTCATGCCGTACTATTGGGAAAAGAGAAGCTTACCAAGTACACATCCTTTATAGACATGGTTTGTCGAATCAATTTCTGGTAGACCATGCACCATTCTACAGAGGATAATAGCTTCAGCCATTAAAGTGAAGATGACCAAAGCGTAAATGCCACCGCCATGACTTGTTTTTAATGAGTCCAATGAGGCATTTCGATCTTCATATTCGAGTTCAAAGGAAACATGCGGTTCTTGGTCATTTGAGCACATGTAATGAGCCTTCCACTTGTATATCTTAGAGAGAGAACATTATTCTCCATGTGTACAATATTTCCCTTCGAGAAGTCGGCCAATACTTAGGATATTGCTCTTCATACTTGGGACATGGTAAACATTAGAGATGAATTCTTCCTTGCCATTTTTATGGAAGATCTGGACTTTTCCTCTTCCTTGAACTGCAACTTTTGAGGAATCTCCAAGGCTCATGGTACGCAAAACTCCTTCTTTGAGTTCAACAAAAGTTTATTTTCTTCCACACATATGATTGCTTGCACCGAGTCAAGGTACCAAAAATCATGTTGACCACTAGAATCATTGTGTGCCAATAAGAGAGTAGAATTTTACTCACCGCTTGATGCTTCAAAGCAAGGTTGACATGACCATCATTCTTGTACGAACATTCTGAGGCATAATGACCGTATTTTCCGCAATTGTAACATTGGACATTCCGCTTTCTCCGCCAGAAAATTTCTCCTTTCTTGAGATGGACCACAATCATTTGCATTACCGCCCTTGACCTCTGACCACCGACCACACGGTAGTTGGCACCACCATGTCTTAGATTCCATTGTCCACGCCCTCCCTTTGGTTTGTCAAAATTTAATTTGCTTTTGGATTCAATTAGTAGCTGACTTTCAAGCTTATATAAAGGAATTGTTCGGCCTTTTGTGAAGGGGGGAGAAAAATTAGAAGCTACATATTTTATTAGGGTTTTCTCACTTTGTTGTGCCTTATGACACTTAGAAAAGAAGAGATTGAGTTCTTTGTTTTTGTTTTTTTTGTTTTTGTATTTTTCTCTTTGTGTGAGAGTGAGATTTAGGTGTATTGGAGCTTTGGATTTTGAGTGGTTTTCTCCTATTATCTTCTGTTTCATCTTTTGAAAGTGAATTTCTTCGGTCGTCTCGCCGTGAATGTAAGCTTGTTAAACCGAACCACTTAAATGTTGGTATCATGTGTGATTGATCTATTTTATATTTTGCTCTTTTCTGCTTCTTTTGAGATCCTGTATTTTTAATTCTGCACAACCAAGGGCGGATTCAGGGGTTTGAGGGTAGGCATATGCCCACCTCAACTCCAAAACTCTTCCTTACTGGGTAAATTTTTCTTATTTCATGATTATGCCCGCCTCAGCCATGATTATGCCCCCTCTCTCAAGCTTCAGCCATATTATGGCCCTTAGTAAGTTAAAATTTGAAAATTTTTCGAAAGTGAATGTTTCAGTTTCAGAAGAATGCAATGTTGAAGACGATGAACAGTTCCGTTTTGTGAGAATATTTCGTGGAGCCTCGAGTTTGGAGAGGGGTTTAAAAAGAATAATAATATAAATTATAATATTATAAAATTGACACAAAATGTGGTCCAGGGGACCAAGTGACCAACCGTGCGAGACAACATGGAAAAAAAAAAAAAAAGCTTTTGAAAAAAAAGAAAATTATATAATTCACAAGATTCAAGGTGCAGGACCAGCCGTGCAAGACAAGGCCGAAGGGCAAACAGCAAATTGTCCAAATTTCAATCTCTTTATTATTTTTCACTTCAACGGAAAATTGTTTTAACTTTTAAACTTTTTAAGCCACAATTTTCTTTCACTTTCCAAATTCAACAAAAAAAATAATTGAGGTATGTAAATATAAAATATATAATTAAAATTTTAGATTTAGATTTAAATTGTTCTTTAACTTCTTTTTAAACTAATAGGATTCAGCCTATTATTGATAATAATTTCAACAAAAATTGAGGTATGTAAATATGTAATTAAATTTTTAAATTTAATTTAAATTGTTCTTGTAAATTAATTGTTTTAATATTTATATCGCTAACATGCATGCAAAAGAAAAAAATAATAAAATAAAATATACGCAGCAACTTGCAAAGCACAAAAGGAGACAAAAGTATTTTTTATATTTAATTATTTTTTTAATATTTTTAATTAATCTTATTATTTTAATCAGTAAAAAAATGTCCAACCTTAATGAACATCCCGATCCGCTACAAGACAACAAATTTAATAGATTAATAATTATATTTCTGGGTCTACCGTTGACTTGTATGGAATTCACACAAATTTACAAATTCAATGGGTGAGTTGTAAATGAGATAGAAAAATATATAAAAAAATATTGACATCAATTTAGCCAAACATTTCTCTAGAATTAAAAAAAAAAATGCAGCGTTCACCAGGATGATAAAAAACACATGGTAAAACCATATAAAACGCAAGTTTTCAATTTGACTTGTGATCCGTCCAGCTAATGTCTCAAGCACCTCGTCTGCTTTGTCATGCTTCGTCAGAATGATTGTATCGAGCATAGGGTTACACGACTTCCCAACCCTAACTCTTCACTTTCAAACTTCTGCTACCCTTCATCGTCGTTTTTCTTCGAATCCTGCGAAAACCACAAATCCAAAGCTTAAACCAGCGTTTCTTCACGCCCAACGGTTATATCAGAAACACCATTGGTAAATTAATGAGTGTAATTTATGTCCCATGTGAACTTGAGTTGCTAGGCTTCGAACGTATATACTTTTTGTATTCATATTTTTAGTTTAATGTAAATCAAATTTTGCTAAAAGAGAATGTGGAATATTTGTATGATGCAGGTGTTTAAAGACAATTAATTTGGCATTGACAATTTTATAAATAAAACCCAAAATCTTTAAAAAAAAAAATTATAAAATATTATTAATTAGCAATGACTTGAAGTTATCCTACGTCAACGATAGATACTTTTGTCGCTGATGAGTAATCAGCATAAGCTATCATCAGCGACGACAAACACTGTCGTGGCCGATAAGAAGCCAAATAACTAAAATTTGGTCACAATCACACATTCAGGAAATAACCTAATCAGAAATAAATAAATAAATAAAAAATTACTTAACTGTATAAGCCGAAAGAATTCTTGTAGCCTTCCAATTGGAGATCCCCCACAAGACAATGTTAGACACAAGAAATAAAGAGAAAACAAAAATAAGGAAGCCAAGAACTTGGAAGCGGAGCTGTGATTGATAAAGAGGTTGCATAGGACAGAAAGTGGAGTCCAAAGGATACCAACAGCAGCAGAGTAGGAAAACCAGGAGGGAGCACCAAGGCAATTAAGAGTAGTGGTATATAAAAGTTTAAAGTATTAACAACCACGAGTAGAGGGAAAAGTGTACGGGCATGGTAAACTTTCCCCACCCGGTGTGGGGTTGACTGACTTCACTGCTTGCCGGCGTCGCTGTGATATTGAGCTGAGTATTAGTTCCGGGAATGAAGTTATCTTGCCAAAATCCTCCAGGGGCTCAGTACTACTTGGAAGGCAATTGTTACAATCAGTACTGCAACCACCAAGAACATATTGCGAAAGTCGTTTGACAGTAGCGTTCTCTGACGCAAGAAACATACGCATAACATGTCATGAATTGTGACAGGAGATCTGTAGTAATCTGCCCAATCTGCAACCTTAGGAAGAGATGAAGCTCTTTTTGCTCCGGCACGGTGTAGCATATTCCTCATCTCTTGGTTGTCCACTTGTGTTTGACTATCCACCGCGATGTCCAGAGCAGTAAAACCTCCGAATTCTTGGTGTTTACAAAGAGTAATTGACTATCCAATAACCACCTCACCACCTGTAAAATATTCTTCACTATCAACCCCTCCCCAACCCAAATGCTAGGAATAATTTTTTTAAAAAAATTATAATTATAATTAAAAGGGAGAAAACTAAATGTAAATGTTACAAATTAAAGTGAGAAAGTACGTTGAATGTTGCTACCAAATGCTTAATAAAATTAGTTGAAGGTAATTTTTAGCATGTTCTTAAGATTGAATCCTTACTGCTACTTATTTGCATATTTCAAGATAGCTAGACCTCTTTCAATTCCATTTTACTTATTCACTAGAAAACATACTGGAAAGAACTTGCCTGGGGTTGATTTTTTGATGCTGCGATGTGCAACACAGTGTTACCGTCCAAATCTATCCAATTCAACATCTTATACTCCCAGTATCCCGCTTTTGTATGCCAGGCCCGCCGAAGCCATCCAACCAGGAGCTGAAAGGCATCTAGCATGTCGTTTTTCAGTGCAATATGCAGAGCAGTCTCACTTCGACTTGTCACATCTTTAATAGACTTGGGGCATAGTCTTAGAAAACCAGTCAATAGGGAGAGGTCTCCTGTTTGAGCTGCATAATGTAAAAGATTCATACCCCACCTTCCTCTTGCACAGATAAGGTCCTCATGAACATCAACTAGCTCGCGCACCAATTGGGTTTGGTTATTTTGCATAGCAAGGAGCAAGGGGGTGAAGCCATTGGGGTTAAGCTTCCTAGCAAATGGTGGCTTTAACATTATCATCTCCATCGCAAACTGGGTCTGTCCAGCAGCTGCAGCCACGTGTAAAGGCGTCTGAACAAATGAAATCTCATTGATCTTGTTCAAAACTTCCGGGTCGATTTCAATCAACGAGTACAAGGCGTCAATGTTTCTGCTCGGCAGCATCCTCAATTTCTGATCCATTCTTAGCTTAGAACTATGATAGTTGTGGGATGAGGATAACGTACCGGAGCCATCTAATTTAACATCCCTCGGAAGACCATACAGCTGGCAGAGTCCTAGCAATGTGATTGGTTTTTCTAATTGGTGGCTGTCACCGTCTAAAGTAAACGCAATTTGCTTGCACTATAGTCATGTCATTGTGAACGCCATAATGATACATTAATTTCGAATGGGGACTTTGGTCCTCCAGATGGAGACACTCTTGAGTCTTGGTCTTTCCTTTTTGTGTTTTTCCCCAGCTTCTAAAAACAATTTGCAACATATTATTCAACCACTAGAATCTCATGATGAATTGTCTCTATCATTTTTTTTTTCTTTTCTTTTTTTCTTTTTTCCCACAAAAGTAACTAATGAGCCATCTAATTTGAATAATTTGACTTCCTTTACGAAGATGCCACCCACCATTGACTAGTATATGTCTGTTACAAGCTAATTATCCCCGCATCGATTATCTACAATCTTAATCACGTGATTAATTATGCGATAAATTATTGGACACTCTGTTTTTGTAAACCCATTTTTAAGGATGAGTAATAAATTAAGTTTGTATCATATCATATCATGAATGAACCACCATGTCATATGGGAACAAACACAACTTGTCCAATATAGAAAATACTGATACCTAGAGTTTAAACTTGCTTCCCGTGTTCATTTTATAGAATCTGTTCCTTTAGAGACTTCAATACTAGCTTAGAAGTTATCTTTTTTGCTGTCCTTTTATCGGCAGCGGTAGATGAACCCTTGAAAGAAATCCCATTTGCTTCAACCTCTATTGTTATTGAAGCCATACCCTTGCTGCGGGACTTGATGGATTATTTCACATTATATTTTCTTTTTTGACATAGCTCATTTAACTCATTTACAGGATGGGAGATCACCGTTTTAGAGGCTCTAAAAATGCCTTTTACTCTGAAAGACTATCTCCTTATTGTATCCCGAATCAACAAGAATGGCTCATGCCAATGACCTTACAACATCGATCGCCAAGAACTTGTCACAAATTAAAAAATATCTAATGATTTATCAAATAAAATCAAAGAACCTATAAAGACAAAATTTCTCTTAAATTTTAAAGAAGAAACAAATATAAGAAGAAATACAATAATCGAACCTTGGGAAATGTTATCAATGAAATTTAGTTGACTTCCCAATATAAGTTTCAATTGCTCTTATTATCATTTGATGGGGTTATTAATTGTTACTTCATTCTTGAAATTCATCAAAATAATTTCACCAAAACATTCCTGAGTACATTTCTCTGATGGGGATCGACTAAAAAAATTGCTCCACATAATTAGTCTTGCATCACAAGGCACTCAGGTATGGTTGGAGAATTTATTGGTATTTCGCTCTAGCAAACATAATATCAACAGTTTGTACGCTTTTCCTTGCTATTTCCACGAGTATAAAATTTTAGGAAAAGTACATTAATTTACTCCTTACTAATTGTCAAGCAATTATGTAATGTCTCTTTTTGCGTAAAAATGAAGAAAATATCCCAAATAAAAATTACTCCTGCCACATTCTCAAATACACTTGCTAAACTAAAATTTTCCAGTTCAGTTCAAAATTTAATAATGATTCATATAAAATTTAATGACGATTTTTAGTGCTACGTTAAAAATATGCACTTAAAATTTTATAAATATGTAAGTGAGAATGTGTGTGGCACTCTCACAATTGAAAGTCGAAGATATATTTTTTATTATAATTCTTTTTTTTTTTTTTGTAAGTTATTTTTTATTATAATTAACATGACCTATCGTATATTTTGATTGGACAACCTTGAGTGAGCCAATACGACCTTGAGTAAATCCAATGTATTGGGCTTAGGTGTGCAAAATCATCTAGTTGGACCTAGTTAAAAGATTAATGGACCATAACTTTAAAAACCTATAAACCAAAAATTTTATTGTTCTTTTTTTTTCTTTGGAATTGTTGGTGTGATGTGTAAGCCAAATTAATCCTAAATCTTAATTAGTAACTTTGCTCTAAAAGCGTCTCCAATATGGCTGGCCACTTAATGTTCTTGGAAATTTGAAATTTCGGCCAAATTTGAGACATACAACTAAAAAATTGACCTATCCTGGCACATGTTTTTCCAGCATGTGTACCATGCACCTAAAAAAGTGTTGGTAACAAAACAAGCATTAGTATTTTAATATATATAAGCGCGGGCAAATAAGCGTAGGCTCCTTAAAATCAAATCTTTTAAAATTTACTTTTAGCCAAATTGAGATTTGAGTCTTATTTTGACCTAACCCTAATTCTCGAATTTAAAAATCCCACTTATTGGGCGGCTAACTCTTCGTCCATTGAAAATTTTGAGAGAGCTCTTCGTTAATTATTCCATTCCAGCTCAAAAACATACACTCCGACACGACCATATATTTGTTGAAAAATCTTGATTATTCAATTTATTTAATGGGAGCAAGAATCTTTTATTTTTCTTTAGAAATTTTTGGTATTGATAACATGCTTAATTATTCAAAGTATTAAAACGAAAGGTCTTTCAATCGTTCTCAAGAGGAATTATAGAAACATGTTTTAGTATTTTATGGGAAAGTCATTACAAAAGTACATATACGTGAACATATAAATTACATGTATTAAACTTTTTCCGTAGTTCATTTCATAGAATATGTTCCTTCAAAGACTTCAATACTATTTTAGAAGCTATCTTTTTTGCTGTCCTTTTATCGGAAGCTATAGTTGAACCCTTGAAAGAGATCTCATTTGCTTCAACCTCTATTCTAATTGAAGCCATACCCTTGTTAGTTGTTGCCAAACTTGATGGATTCTTTCATATTATATTTTCTTTTTTGACATAGCTCATTTAACTCATTTACAGGATGAGAGATCAATGTTTCAAGAGTAACCAAAGGCTCTAAAAGATGCATTATACTCTCAAAGACTATCTTCTTATTGTATCCTGAATCGACAAGAATGGCTCCTGCCAAAGACTCTACAACATCGCCAAGAACTTGTCACAGATTAGAAAAAATCTAATGATTTATCAAACAAAATCAAAGAACCTGAAAAGGCAAAAATTTCTTATAAAATTTAAAGAATATACAGGATAACCAAACCTTGGGAAAAGTTGTCTCTGACTCCCACCCAAAAGTTAATTATGGAGTCCCCAATAGATAGTTCAATTGGCTTGGATTACGGCTAATGAAGTAGATGTCACTAGTTCGAATCTCCATTCATACTCGCTAAAGAACATACCCAAAAAAAAAAAAAAAAAAATAAAAGAGTTAATTCGAGATAACTTTTCAAAATTGATAATAGTTTCACTACATGCCTATGGAGTTCTTGTGAGGCTGTTAGGATATAAATCCTTGGTGATAAATGTTGATTTGTATTCCCTAAATTAAGGAATTTAGATAATATTTGTTAACCCGATTTAAGGGATATGTTTGTATTTGAAATATTTCAAACCACATGTAAAGCTTTATGATCATATATCAAGGAAAGATGTAGCATATTAAGGCTTTGATGTGTAGATGTAGGCTATATGCCAAACTACCTTAATCTCTCTGTATTTATTCTATTTTATTTCATTATTATTATTCAGCTTTTATATTTATCATATTATGTTATCGAGCAATCAAAGCTAATGCCAATTGTTAGATTCTCGAATTGCAATTTTTATTTTCTTTACTTCATTTTTCTCCTCTAAGTGTTTTCTATGATTTTAACATGTATTAGAGAAGAAAACGATCTATGAGGTCCATTGTTTGCCTACAAAAAAAAAAAGAAAAAGAAAGCCCAAGGCGTAGATGTTTTGGCCCTTGTGGCCCATTTTAAGCCCATAGTTGGCTCATTCCGCCACAATTGCCGATGTCAAAATTCCGCCAAAAGTTACCGATGTCAAAATTTCAGTCAAAGTAATCGATGCTGGCCAAAAAGTTGCCGATGTTCGATTCAAGCCGTCGCAAAGTTCAAGTTCAAGGGCGCCGATCTTTCAATTAGGCGTCATCAACTCCACCACTTGATGTTCAACATCAACGATCGCTAAATTCATCTTATGGGGCATGTTATGCTCATAAATCCTCGGTGATAAATGTTAATTTGTATTCCCTAAATTAAATGATTTAGATAATATTTGTTAACCCGATTTAAGGGATATGTTTGTATTTTAAATATTTCAAATCACATATAAAGCTCTATAAATAGAGCTATGTATTCAGATCATATATTAAGGAAAGATGTAGGCTTTGATGTAGAGATGTAGGCTATATGCCGAACCACCTTAATCTCTCAGATTTATTCTATTTCATTTCATTATTATTATTCAGCTTTTATTTTTATCATATTATGTGTTCTATAGAGGCATCTGATCATACGGTGTAATGTAAAAATCTACCTATATACCCATCCAATCCGTAAATAATAAGGCTGCTGTTTCACCGCCCGTGGTAAGAAATGCACCAATTAATTAGTGCTTCAACAACACCAGCAACTCTTTTACTTTCCAGCTTCCTACTTTCCCTAACATATATTTTTCTTGTATTACGAAGCAACTCTTCACTTGGTGTATAACCCCTAGATCTGTCTCCAGGAATTATCCACTTTTTAGGATCAAAGCTCTCATTCCGATTAAATCCCTACAATTTGAAGAATGGAAAATGAGTCACAGATATAATAAAATATTCAAAGTTGAAAATATCATCACAAGTAAGCAAAAGCAAATATTTTCCAAAAACAAATCCAATAAAAGAATAGTTTGGGCAGAATTATAGGTTAATTCACACCAATATTCAAGATCCTTGAGCAACAGTATTTACACAAACACAAGGAGAGGTTAATAGAAAAAAAGAAAAAAAAAGAAAAAAAAAGGGGAGCCAACAAGAATGGCATGCAATTTTATGCTATCATGTATGAGAACTTTTGTCCTAGATCAATACATAAGAGGATCAAAGCCAATATCATGTAAAAAAAAAAAAAAAACCATTTGTCAATGGCTCAAGAAATGAGAAGAAGAATAGTATACTTTTACATTTCAAAAATTACACCATGCATCACCATATTAGAGTAGAAAATGCACCTTTTGATGAGGGGATGGGAAGAAAACAGAAACACATACTACCTACAATTTAAATGCAAAATCAACAACCTTCTTGGATTTAATTTTGATTCAAAATAGGATTGAAGTATATAATACCAAAAATAAATGTAATACAGAAAAGAAAAAGTGAAGAGCAACAGCAAATTCATGAGAATGACAACACCAAGAATTTAAGGCATTATTAGAAAAAAAAAAAGTAAAGAAAATTACCGAAGTTTGCGGTCACATCAATATTTAATGAGAGCGGCATTAGAAATTATTTTTCTTTCTTCTTACTAAGGACGCCTCGTGTGGATTTTGATAGGTCTTGAAAAGTCTGTTCATTAATCACTAGTTGTTTCAAAAGCTTAAGCTAATAGGAAAACTGAAAAAATTCGTGAACCTAACCCATCTCATAAAACCGGTTCTATAAGAGAGGGTTGTCTACTCTTTATAAACATGCTCAAGATCTTGTCCACAGCAATGTGGAATTATTCTTAATACCTCCTCATGTGCAGTCAATATTTTTCGGTCCTTGTCACAGGGTAAGTAGTATGGGCCTCATTCGTCCTGTGATAGGCTCTGATATCATAAAGAAATTTGTAGACCTAACTTATCTCATAAAACCAGTTTTATAAGAGATGATTGCTCATTCCTTATAAACATGCCCAAAATCTTAGAGTTATCCCAAAAGCTTAAGCTGGTAAGAAGAGGTAAATTTAATCACTTAATCAATACTTTAATACTCCCCCTCACGCTTGGGCTCAAACTCCTTTAATAGGTGAGGCCTAACACGTAGAATATTTAAATTTAAATGGGGTGAATTGACGGAGTCAATGTTTGATCTTAGGACCTTTGGCTTTGATACCAAATTAAATTAACAATTGTCGCAAAAGCTTAAGCTGATAGGAAGAGGTAAATTTAATCACTTAATCATTAATTAGTTTAACACTTCCCATGTGGGCTTAAACTCCCTTTTAATAGGTGAAGCTCAATACATGAAATATTTAATTTAAACAGGAGGTGAATTGACGGAATCAAGGTTCAATCCCAGGCACCTTTGGCTCTAATACTATGTTAAATTATTAATTATCCCAAAAGTTTAAGCTCATGGGAAGAGATAAATTTAATCTCACTTATTCAATACTTTAACATTGACTAACGGCATATTTGAGGAAAGAATCACCAAGAATTTCTAAGGAATCCAAGTGGAAAGCCTCTTGGCATTTCTTAGTAGTGATTGCTTCCAAGACCTACAATGAAGATATGTTGAACACAAATTCAAACAAAAATTAATATACATCTAACTACAGAATCAGGGACAACATTAATATGCAGTTGAGAGACACAGAGGCTGAGGCTTGCAGTAATGCAGTGTATACAAGAAGGACTACATACCTTCATGGTTGGAATGACTTCATTTTGCGTGCAATGATCCAAATGAATCTTTTTCAAGTTGACAGCTATAAGCAAAGACTCAAGCCGATGCATGATCGAAGGAACAAATGAGAAGGAATAAAATGTAGAGATTGATATTCGTGACATTATTATTGAGCAAAGTTCTGGAGGCAATCCAACTGATGTATAACTCGATTCTGACAAAAAATAAAATAAAATAAAATAAAATATTTAATGTTAAATAATACAGAATAATGATGTTATAGAACAGGAACTCGACCAATGATTTTAGACATGCCCTGAGAATTTCAAACCTTTCTCTTCCTGTTTTCTGCATCTCTGAAGAATACTTCTCCGGTTCAGCAATGATTCTTGATCAAAACAGAGCTTGAGGCCATGCCTGTATTGGAAGGATTCAGATTAATTACAATTGTAATACATTCAAACTATATGAAAGAACAACATGATATTTTTATTCAACAATTAAGAAACACACTGCTCTTCATAGTACTTCTTGTATGTTACGCTTCTGCCATCCCTGAGCTCCAGAAGTGAGTTTCCATTCAATCCCAAATTTCCAGATATGCAGTACACATGACCATTGTGAGGGGTATACACCAAAGAATTCAGAAGCATGCAAATGCATACACAACCATCTTTAGTCCGTACACTATGAGCATAGCCATTGGGCAAAGGACAATTCCAGTGATATTCAGAAAACTTTTCACATGAAAAGAGCACAGAAGCAATACATTCCCAATCAACGATCCTCCGATCTTTGCCAGTGGGTGGAAGCAAAAGATAATCCATCTCAATATTATCTCCCGAACAATCTCCATCCAAAAACCTCTCTAAATTATTCAAATTATTCAAATTATGATCTATAAATTGGTTGTAATCTTTACGTGCATTATGGATAGCATGTAAAAAAAAATCTGATTATAAATGACCCACAAACAGAGAGAGCAACGTGGTTTCTCTGTTCTTCTTCCCCACTGCTTCTCTTTGTGATTTTTTCAAACACCTTCGCTACAGTTTTCTTCCTTCCCTTGCTACTATCGCCAACACCATTACGTCCAACTCTCATGGCTTCTACATCTGCTTCCTCCAAGTTCAACTGCCACCCTCTCTGTTTTAGCTCCTCCATCTCTCACGGTTATTCACCATCATTTTGTGTTTGCTTGGCATTATCTCCTTCAACTGCATCCATATATATTATCCTTGGTAGCTGAACTAACGATAGTTGTCTCAATATACAATATTAAACCCCCAACCCAAAAAAAAAAAAAAAAAAAATCCCAAATGCTAAAAACAAAAAAAAGGGAAAAAAAAAAAATTAATGAAAGAAAGAACGTAGAATGTCGCTACCAAATGCTTAATAAAATGAGTTGAAGATAATTTGTAGCGTGTTCTTGAGTTGAGTCTTTACTGCTACTTGTTTTCATAATTCAAGATAGACCTCTATTAATTATTATACCAACTCTATTTTATTTATTTAGTAGAGAACACAGTGGAAAAACTTGCCTGGGGTTCATTTTTGGATGCTGCAATGTGCAACACAGAGTTACCATCCAAATCCAGCCAATTCAGCATCCACTTCTCCCAGAATGCAGCATTTTTAAACACGGCCCGCCGAAGCCATCCAACCAGGAGCTGAAAAGCATCTAACATGTCGTTTTTCAGTGCAATGTGCATAGCATTCTCGCTTAAACTTGTCACATCTTCAATAGACTTAGGGCAGACTTTTAGAAATTCAGCCAACAGATGGAGGTTTCCTGTTTGAGCTGCATAATGTAAAGGATGCATACCACCCCTTCCTTGTGCACAAACAAGGTCCTTATGAACAGCGAGCAGCTCGCGCACCAATTGGGTTTGGTTATTATGCATAGCAAGGAGCACAGGGGTGAACCCATTTGGGCTAAGCTTCCTAGCAAATGATGGCTTTAACATCATCATCTCCATGGCAAACTGGGTCTGTCCTGCTGCTGCAGCTATGTGTAAAGGTCACAACAAATGGAATCTCATCGATCTTGTCCAAAACTTTCGGATCAATTGCAATCAACGAGTATAAGGCGTCAATGTTTCCATGCTCAGAAGCATCTCTCAGATTGTGATCCATTTTTAGCACTAAGATACTTGTTTTTCCGAAGAATCCTCTGCTCTGGGTTCTGAACAAGCGGAGTAAAATAATTTGATTCCCACGGATGACCAAATAGCTGGCAGAATCTAGTCACGGTATGAGTTACTTATTTATTTATTTATGTTTTTTGTGGTTGTGGACGAGTCGAGCCTATAATGAAACCTGTCAGCCAATGTCTCACAAAAATGACACTTTTATAGAGAAGAACGTTTGTCGTAGGCTTCATGGTGGCGCTCAGGAAGACAGCCGCAAATCTAGCCATCTAGGGAGATGGATCCTCCAAATTTCAAATTCAATGTAACAGAGGGGAGTGTGTTGGACTGTTGGAGGGGTAAAATTGTTAAAAAAACATAAAATAACATTTTTGTGCCTCTTTTTTTTAACTAATTGATTTTTTTTTTTTTTTTTTTAAATGGACATGATTCGTTTCCCAAATTTAGTGCATGAATTACTCTGAAAGAGCATAAGGACATTGTCAGTTGCTTCTCTGCAATTGGAGATTACTATGCTTGAGCAATGATCAGGAAATGAACTAAGAATTTAATTTTAAGAATGTTGGATACGATAAAAGAAAGTTTTTCGGTATAGAGTTTTTCTTCCAACTCGGTTGGAAAAACTTTCTTTAACATAATTTATAAAAATATATATGTCTATTAAACATTTGAAAAATTCATATATTTTTTTAATAGTGTTAAAATAAATTTTAGGGAAAAAATGCACACCCTCTAAAGTTTAAATGGTTTTTCAATTTTAACCTCAAAATTCAAAATTGGCAATCTACCCTAAAATTTCAAAAATTGGCAATTTAAACCTTCCGTTAAATTGGACGAATTTTTTTAAAAGCCCGAGGGTAGTGATGTATTTCATAGATTTCCGCCCATTTAGACGGAAAAATTAAACGGAGGGTTTAAATTGCCAATTTTTTAAACTTCAGAGGAGTAGATTGCCAATTTTTGAACTTTGAGGTTAAAATTGAAAAACCCCTCCAGAAAGTTCAGGGGGGTAAACTGCATTTTTCCCTAAATTTTACTATAAAATTATGTGCACCATGTGAGAAAAATTGTCTCTATTTTCAAAATTAAAAAACCTTTTTTAATATTATTTTTAGAGGTGGGGGCCATGGCCCCACCAACTCCCCCTTTATTTTATTTTTTATTTTTTTTATTTTTTAGCATACCCACATAAGGGAAATGAGAGAGATGATTCGAATTAGTGACTTCCGCTTCATAAAGTGTGGTACACACCCGATTGAGTTACCCTTAGGGACAACTCCCCTTTATTTTGTCTCGTGATATGATGATTACGATCCATGCATGCGTCGATTCAGATCCATTTAGGTATTGGGGTTATAGTTATACATAAAAATACCATTTTGCCACTATAGTTATAGTTATAGTTTACTCTGAGTTAGATCCCGAAAGGATTTGCACGACCCATGCATATGAGGCATAAGGGGGTGTTTGTTAAACTCTAACACTGCTTCACTTTCCACCGCACTGCTTCATGGATAAAAAGAATAAATAATAATAATAATAATTGGTATGGAAAATGAAAAAGTGGTATTGGAAAGTAAAAATTTTGTTTTATAGTGATTTTTTTATTTGAATAGTAATAAAAAGTAAATGATGTGATATAAAAAGTGAATAATTTGATATAAAAGTGAGAATGTTTTTTTGAAAAAATGAAGTGAATAGTGTGATGGAGATTAAACAAAGGCAAAGGAGTTTAACAAACAAGGCCAAACATATATATAATATACTCATGGCATAAGCCATAAGGGGATGTTTTTACGTAAAATCATTCATATTTTATTATTATGTTACTAAAGTTTTACAACAACCGCTTTTGTTATTGTCATGATAAATTAAAGGCTTGATGACCATACAAGATTTGTTTAGGCCTATCTATTTATCGAGAGTTGTCGACTCACCCTATATTTTAGGGTTGGCAATTTTGACACGATCCGACGATTCGATATGAACACGACATGAAATTAACAGATTTGAGTTTATATTAAACGGATTTGGGTGTTTGGCGGGTGATCTGCTTATGAGTGTCCGCAGTCGTGTCACGGGTCGACCACGGTGACCCTCCGCACTCCCACACTCCTTTTTTTTTCTTTTTTTAACCCTAAAAGAAAAAGTGAAAATGCATACAAAGACACTCGCCTCCTTTAGACCCAGATCCGTAAATCAAAATCCTCTAGACCCAAAGACCCTCCCTCCTCACTCCTCACGCCACGCCACTACCGCTCCTCCATCACTGGTCTCTCTCTCTCCTCGCTCCTCCACTCCCGGCCATCACGCAGCCACAACCGATGCCACGCCACGCCACCGCCACTCCTTGCCTCCTCCATCGCCACAATCTCTCTTCCCTTGAAAAAGTGAAAACGCACTGCACGCTCGCACCCATGTTGCAAACTTGCGCCTCCACTGACTCTCGCATCGCCAGATCCAGATGGACTGCAGACCTCTCGGCCTCTCACCGCCATCGCTCACGCCACGCCTAGTCCTAGTCTCCGCCCTCACGCCATCACTCATGGACCGCACCTCTCGGCCTCTCACCGCTCCATTTTCCTTTGTTTCTCACTTTCTCCACTGCCACATTCTCTCTCGCCATCGACGCGAATGGATCAAGCATTAAAGGAAGCCATGGCACGGTGGTGGAGAAGGCACCACATTACCGCAGAAAGGAAGGTCCGAGCTGATTTGGAGCCTAAGCTCCCAAGCCTTGTAATCTTCTCTTCTTTTCTTTTTCCCTTTTCTTCTTAATCCATCTCTTTTCATATTGATTTTGAAGTGTATTTACTATTATTTCTTCTTCAGCATATAACTATTATTATAAAATTATTATTATTATTATTAAAAAAAAAAAAAACACTTTTTAGTTAAACGGTCGTAATCGACTCGGCACGACCCATTATTTTAAACGGTCTCACGAGTCGCGGTCGAGTGACCCGTGAGAATTCCCGTGTCGTGTCGAAGTCGGAGATTCGACCCGCTTATTAAACGGGTCGTGTTTGGGTATTGCTTAAACGGGTCACGTATCACCGGGTCATAAATAGGTCGCACCAGGCACCCATTTTGGCAGCCCTACCTATATTCCTTAATTTCCACCCTACAAAATTACAAATTGCATTGAGAAAAGAGTTGAGGGTCGGGCAATTGGAGGAATGAAGATGTTGCCGGATTACTTCAAGTTGAGGATCTAGCTTGCATGTAGTGAAAGCTAACACGATCGCTTTCTACTAAATGGTACTCGCTTTTTTATTGTTAATAATTAAGTTTAAAAATTAAAAATAAAAATTCATTAAAACTTAAAATTATAAAAGGGTTAAATACTAAATACTTTTGGTTTCATAACTTATTTTTTTTCCTAGAGTTTCATTTTTATCACAGAGGTCCCGTGGTTTTGATAATAGACTAAATTAGTCATTTTGTCGCTTAACCGTTAGTTGACTTAACGGAATTCCACGTGGACCAATCAAATGTTGACACGTGGTACCCACTTAATTTTATTTTTTATTTTTAAAAAAAGAAAAAGAAAAAAATTGAGGGGTGGCCTAATGGGTGGCCGAGCCACCCCCAAATGGCCCCCCAATTTTTTTCCTTTTTATTTTTTTTAATATACATTTTTTTTTTTAGTTTTAAAAAAATTAAGTGGGTGCCACGTGTCAACATTTAATTGGTTCACGTGAAATTTCGTTAAGTCAACTAACGGTCAACTGACAGAAGGACTAATTGGATCTATTATAAAAATCACAGGGATCTCCCGTAATAAAAATAAAACACTAGAGGGGAAAAAATAAAGTTATAAAACTCCGGTGGGTATTTTGTATTTAACCCTTATAAAAAAATAATAATTAAAAAGCTAAAAATATTAAAAAACTAAGAAAAAAAAACAAAAAGAAAAAAGAAAAATGGACTTTCATTGTTTCATCATCTCCTCCAAGGCGTATGTCTAAATCCTCCCCATTTTCCCATGCGCACCTTAAGAATGGGGCCCTTATCCGCAGCATCCAGTGTCGCTGCTCATCATCTCCTCCCGCAGCCGCATGTCGAAATCCTCCTCCATTTTTCGTAAATCCCAACGAGTGAGTAGCAACAATATCTTCGTGGCTTCCCACACAAGTGGTGGTGTCCGGAATTGGCCTAACCCTACGAAGAATCGGACTGTGAGGCCATTTCAAGCCGCTCAACATGAATAAACCGACCCAATTGAATCTTATCACTAAGAATGAGATCATCATGTTCATCGTGAAGAGATACATGAGGTGCGTGGCATGAGAGGAATCTCAAACCTTGATGTAAAAACCTTGGTTTGGGAATAACTCACCACCGCAAGCTACTGGAACAATGCTCACAACTCGCATAGAGATGACCTCTCGCCACCAAAGAACCTTTATGTCTGCTCATGTTGTGCAGGCTTGAGAAGGACACTGTGAACAAGATTGGCCATGTTTTGGACCTTCAATTTGCATTACATCAAAACCTGGATGGAGAAATATTCAAGATTTCAAATGTGAACACACAAAATCTTGCAGAGAGGGTCACAAATATAGAGCTTTTTATTTTTATTTTTTTATTTTTATTTTTTAATTGTGACATTCTCGGAAAGTATGGGACAATTTTATAAGGAAGATTTTTAGTCGAAGGGTCCCATTCTCAAGGTCTCAGCAGGAAAAATAGAGGATTACGACATGCCGTCGTCGGAGATGATGAACGACACCGATTCGCTGCACGAGGGCCCCATTCTCAAGGTCTCATGCATGGGAAAATGGAGGAGGATTTTGACATGCCGCTACTGAGGAGATGATGAACGACGACCTGGAACAATGAAAGCCCATTTTTCTTTTTCTTTTCTTCTTTTTTTATTTTTTTATTTATTTTTAATATTTTTAGCTTTTTACTTATTATTATTATTATTTTTATATAATTTTTAAGTTTTAATGAATTTTTTATTATTAATTTTTGAAACCTAATTTTTAACCGTGGAAAACGGTTTTCCACTACAGCATGCATGCGGTAGTTTTCACTACAACATGCAAGCTAGATCTCAAGTTGAGATATATAGAATAAGTGCCAATTTTTTGCGCTTTTTTTTTTCTGATTTTTTTTTTCCAAATTTTTATTAAAGGTATTTTAGTCATATGAGGACATTGTGAAAATTAAAAGTTTAAAATGACATTATAAATTGCATGATAGTTGATAACCCGATAGAAATAATATATTTTTTTCCAAAATTCTATTTATGAGTTTGTACTAATTAATTTAAAGAATGTTAGATGCTCTTCTAGTATTTATTTAAATTTATATATAAATTAAAGTTCAATTAACGCAATTTCGTGCTTTATTCATATCGTGACATTTCTTGACCGTAATAAGTCATGTGTGGGAAATTTAGCTCCTTGGTAAGGTGCGATGGTATTGATCAAGCTTAAACTAAGAAATTCACAATGAAATAGGAAATTATAAATAAATAGCGAAAATAAATAAACAAAATAATAAAAGAGACACAATAATTTTACGCGGTTCGGTCTATGACCTCCCTGCTCACAATAAAGCCCAAAGAGAAACATTATGCTCTTTTTGCTTGATTAATATTACAATACAAATGCTTAAAATTGAAATAAATACGTATGACAAACAAATTTGATTGATTTGATTGCTATCGAACTTGATTACAATCACTCTTACAAAAGGTAAATAGCATATAATATCAATTTGATATATATTTTTTCAATATAGGAAATATATTTTCTAACATAAAACTACATTGCATGAAGTCAAGGATATGTAGCTCAAAACACTTTTTCAGGATCAAAGAAAGCATACCAAACTCTTGCATGCTTCCAAAGTACGAAGAAATACAAGGCAATGTTAGACAGAAGAAAGAAAGAGAAAAATAAAAAATAAGGAAGCCAATAACTTGGAAGCGGAGCTGTGATTATTATAGAGGTGCCATAGGAGAGAAAGAGGAGTCCAAAGGATATGATGAGCAGGGTACTAGGAAGACCAGGAGGGAGGACTAGGACAATTAAGAGTAGTGGTATATAAAAGTTTAGAGTATTAATAGACACGAGTAGATGGAAAAAGTGTCTGGCCATGGTTACTGTCCCCACCCGATGTGGGACTTGATTGACTTCATCAGTAGCGCTGGTGACGGCGGTGATATTGAACTGATTATTGGTTCCAGGAATGGAGTTATCTTGCCAAAATCCTCCAGGGGGGCTGAGTACTGCTTGGTAGGCGATTGTTACAAACAGTACAGAGACCACCAACAGGATATTGCGCATGTCGTTTGACATTTGTATTTTCCCACGAAGGAAATATACGAATAACTTTTCATTAATTGTGAGGAGATCTGAAGTAATCTGCCCAAGAAAACTTAGGAAGAGATGAAGCACTTTTTGCTCCAGCACGGCATAGCATATTCCTCATCTCTTGGTTGTCTACCAGTGTTTGTCCATCCACGATGTCCAGAGTAGTAAAACCCTCTGAATTCTTGCTGTTTACAAAGAGTTGTCTACAACCCAATAACCACTTCACCACCTGTACAACTTAGAGGTGCACAATTATTGATCCCATATCACTGTAAAATAGTCTACACTATTCAACCCCTCCCAACCCCAAAACATACCAAAATGCTAATTAAAAATAAAATAAAAAGGGACAAAAATAAAAGCAAACGTTACAGATTAAAGAAAAAGAACGTAGAATGTCTTGACCAAAATGCTTAATAAAATGAGTTGAAGATAATTTTTAGCATGTTCTCGAGATTGAATCTTAGTGATACATGTTTGCATTTTGCATGTTTCAAGATAGACCTCATTGTTGACGTGGTGTGCAGTAAAATTAAAAAAAATTGGGAGTAAAATTTTTTTAATAGGATAAATTTCTTAACACTCGTTTATACTGTTAAATATATTATTAAATATATTGGAGAGCGAAGGAGAGAGAAAAGAGAGAGAGAGAGCGGAAACATATAAGAACTACATTGAGTAGTAAATAATAGATGTGATTACATATGCTTCTATATATAGAGAGACTATGAGTGATAATAAAAAAACTCTAGACTAATTAAAGTAGAGAATAAACCATAAAATAATACAAAATATTCTAACATATACGAACTCTATTTTACTTCTTCACTAGAAAACATAGTGGAAAGAACTTGCCTGGAGTTGATTTTTGGATGCTGCAATTGTAGCACAGTATTACCTTCCACATCCGTCCAATTCAGTACATTTTTAAACCAGGCCCGTTGAAACCATCTAACCAGGAGCTGAAAAGCATCAAACATGTCATATTTCAGTGCAACATGCAGGGCAGTCTCACTTCGACTTGTCACATCTTCAACAGACTTGGGACAGACAAAAAGAAATTGAGCCAACAATTCGAGGTTTCCTGTTTTAGCTGCATAATGTAATGGATTCATACCACCACTTCCTTGTGCACAGACAAGGTCCTTATGAACATCAAGTAGCTCGTGCACCAATCGGTTTTGGTTATTATGCACAGCAAGGAGCAAGGGTGAAGCCATTTGGGTTAAGTTTTAGCAAATGATGGCTTTAACATCATAATCTCCATCGCAAACTCGGTCTTTCCTGCAGCTGCAGCTACGTGTAAAGGCGTCTGAACAAATGAAATCTCATCGATCTTGTTCAAAACTTCCGGGTCAATTTCAATCAACGAGTACAAGGCGTCAATGTTTCCTTGCTCCGCAGCATCCCTCAAATTGTGATCCATTCTTAGCACTATGATAGTTGTGGGATGAGGATAACCGGAGCCATCTAATTTAACATCTCCATCGGAAGACCAGCCAGCTGGCAGGGTCCTCCAGAGGGAAGACCATACATTTTTCTTAGCTTATCTTTTTTCTTTTTTCTTTTTTTCCTTTTTTTTTTTTTTGTTTTTTTGATCTTTTTCTTTTTCTTTTTACCACAAAAGTAATGAGCAATCTAATTTGACGTCTACTACGAAGCTGTCACCCAAGGGCAAAAGTTTGAATAAATATTAGAGTAATATTGCTAGAAAGATTATTAAAGTCTTTCTTATTTTATTCCGAATGCGATTTAACTTTTAAAATTATTATTGAATTTAAGATAATTATTATTGAATTTTGATCTATTAGTAATTTTAAAACCAAGTTACATTTAGGAGGATACAATGAAGACTTAATTTAGTCCACTTCCTAGTATTACTCTAAATATTGTATCTTGAGCTATATATCCAATTTGACTTCTTGTAAGAAGATGTCCCCCACCATTTACTAGTATATGTCTATTACAATCTAACTATCCCACATCAATTATGTACAATCTTAAACAAGAATGGCTACCTCCTTATTGTAATAAGACTATCTCCTTATTGTATCCCGAACCAACAAGAATGGCTCATGCCAATGACTTTACAACATCGATCGCCAAGAACCTGTCACAAATTAAAAAATATCTAATGATTTATCAAATAAAATCAAAGAACCTATAAAGACAAAATTTCTTATAAATTTTAAAGAAGAAACAAATATAAGAATAAATACTACAATCGAACCTTGGGAAAAGTTATCAATGAAATTTAGTTGACTTCCCAATATAAGTTTCAATTGCTCTTATTATCATTTGATGGGGTTATTAATTGTTACTTCATTCTTGAAATTCATCAAAATAATTTCACCAAAACATTCCTGAGTACATTTCTCTGATGGGGATCGACCAAAAAACTGCTCCACATAATTAGTCTTGCATCACAAGGCACTCAGGTATGGTTGGAGAATTTAGTGGTATTTTGCTCTAGCAAACATAATATCAACAGTTTGTACGCTTTTCCTGCTATTTCCACGAGTATAAAATTTGAGGAAAAATTACATTAATTTACTCCTTACTAATTGTCAAGCGATTATGTAATGTCTCATTTTTGCGTAAAAAATGAAGAAAATATCCCAAATAAAAAATTTATAAAAAATGATGTACTAGGGGGTATGGTTGTTATTTACAGTTAGAAGAGAAATGTTAGGTATACTTTTACTCCCTGCCACCTTCTTTTCTTTTTCCAGCTGGCAGGGTCCTCCAGAGGGAAGACCATACATTTTTCTTTTTCTTTTCTTTTTTTTTCCAGCTGGCAGGCTGGTCCTCCTGAGGAAGGCCATACATTTTTCTTTTCTTTTCTTTTTTTTTTTTTTTTTTGCGCTTTTTGTTTTTTTGGCTTTTCTTTTTCTTTTTCTTTTTCCCACAAAAGTAATGAGCAATCTAATTTGACGTCTGGTGCGAAGCTGTCACCCATGGCCAAAGTTCGAATAAATATTAGAGTAATATTGCTAGAAAGATGATTAAAGTCTTTTTGTGTTATTCCAAATATGATTTGATTTTTAAAAATTATTACGAATTTGGAAAATTATTATTGAATTTTGATCTGCTAAGTAATTTTAAAAATCAAGTCACATTTGAGGATACAATGA